>JADRCD010217071.1:0-13147 GCA_019843815.1 Montemys delectorum
GAGGGGGGAAGCAAAAGAAGTTTGTTCTTGTTGTTTTTGTTTGTTTGTTTGTTTGTTTTTTGGAGGGGAACCTGGGAAAGGGAAAATTTACATGTAAATAAAGAAATTATCTAAAAAAAAAAAAGAAAGAAAGAAAAATGCAAAACTGAATTGTTATGAGGATTAACAAAAAAATGAATTAGAAAGATCTCATTGACTCTCCCTCTATCTGTTAAAAATGCTAATTTATCATCAGATTTCTTCCCCAAAAGACAATGTTGAGAATGAACTATTTTGCTGGTGAATTCTATAAAATGTTTGCCAAATCCTGCAAGACACACACCAAAGGAGATTTAGAGATAGCCTAAGAAAATGCATTTAATATAAGTAGTCTTCAAAAGAATGCAGACCAAAACCTCCTGATCTATACACTACTTCAGGCACAATGATCCGTACTATCAACCAAATGCCCCAGGATGTAGAGGAGTGGGAATTTCCATGCAGGACTGATGCATTGCTTGTCTGGAAAATGATCTGGCTCTATAAAGTCAAACACAAATTCACTGTATCCAGTGGCACTCTTGGCTTTCCATCCAAGAGAAAAGAAAACATGTGATCGTGGAAATGCTTGCACAGAAATGTCTGTAAGAGCTTTGAAAAGTTGATAATTCTAAATTGGAAAGAAATCAAATATCCATCATCGATATAATAAACAAATAAATAATTTAAAAGTTAGACTAATAACCCTTCCCCAAAGCAACCCAATGGAACTGAGTCACAATAAAGAAAAAGGAAAAGAAAGGCAGATGTGAAAGTAGAGTCCCTGTCATCTTTGGGTCCCTCAATCTTTCTCCCAACTCTTTTCTAAGACTTCCCAAGCCCCGTCTACTATTTGGGTGTGAGTGTCTGCATCTCTTTCCACAGGCTGCTGGGTAGAGTCTCTCAGAGGGCAGTTTCAGTAGGTTCCTGTCTGCAAGCCTAACAGAATGCCTCTAGCTATTGGATTAATAGTCAGAGCTAGCCCCCCACTCTGGGCCTTTCATCTTTTGAGAAAGAACTTAAAGTTGGGTGGGTAGGGGGGGAAAGGATCTGGAAAGACTTGGGGGACAGGAGAGATATGATCAAGATATATTGGGGGTGGATGAGGGTGTGGGGAGTGGTTGACACCCAGATTAGGGTTTCCTCTTCTAAGAGGAATGGGGGAGAACTTACATAAGGGGCACTGGGAGGAAAAGAAGAACTGGCATTGGATTGTAAAACAAACAAACAAACAAACAAACAAACAAACAAACAAACATCCTAACTCCAAAGCTATGTTGTTGGCTAACATGATTATATTTAACTGTGAGCAAAGCATTACATTTTTCTGGGTCTCTTTTTCCATGTTTGTGAAACGAAGTCTTGAATGGTTCAGAGCTTCAGGGTGTGGAGAGGCAAAGGAAAGACAGGAGGAAGAGAGATAGTGAGGGAGGTAAAGGGAGGGGAGGAGAGCGAAGAAGGGAGGGAGGGCAAATGGACATGGGAGAAAGGAGGGGCAGGAAGGAGGGAGGGAGAATCATAGTAAAAAAGACACGGTCATTCAGATTGAAGTAAATCTCTGATGCTTCCCTTCTGTGTGCTCAGATAGAACAAGGTTATTATACCTGACTCTCCTGTGGGAGTGCAGGAGAGGATGACTGATCAGAAGTCATGCTGATAATTTCTGATGAAGCCCCAACATGGCATCACTGAGAAAAAAAGATGCCAGAATAGATACCCAACAGCCTAGGGAGAAGCAGATGCAGCACGTGACTGGCCTGCAGGACCCTTCTCGGGAGATGAGCGAGTTCTGCAGCTTTGTGGGATGGTGGTTCCCTTGGTGTAGACGTCTGCCAAAACCCTGCACTGGGTAATTAAGACCTTCGTGTTTCACTGTCTATACATTTTGGCTCAATTAGAAAAAGAAAACGTTCAAAGGGGGAACCCCCGGATATATGGTATTTAAAACACTGAAACACACTAAAAAGCTATGGGATGCCTTTCTCTGCAAGAAGGCATAGGAGAAGTGCCTGAGGCTGCCGTGGGTTGACTATGCAACAACAGTGCCTCTGTGGGTGCCTTCTGCTTCCTGATTATAAACCCATTGTCTTCATTGTAGGCGGCCTGGAAAACTCACCTTAAAAATTAAGCTTCCCCCATCTCCATGCTGAAGAGGTGTGGGAGGGCAGGTCTCCAACCCAACAAACAAGTCAGTGAGTGACCTGGGACACTTCCTTATTCTGGTTTGACTGTCCTTGCACTGTTAACTGTCCTCTGGGTCTCTTCACCCGTGTGTTTTTATCTGGGTCCTTGTATTCTAGGGGCAACAAGTTATGTTCAGCTGTGTTTATTTATTCATTGTTAACTCTTAAAGCTTATACAGCATCAGTTTTGTTTCTGGACAGTTAGAGGACGCCATGTAGAGCTTAGTCATCTACACGCACTCAAGATGGTGTTAATGACCAATGGTTGAATCCTCTTCTTTTGCTGAATGATGGGACCTAAACCCTGCTCCTATTCTGTGAGGTCTCACTGTGCTGGGTGTGTCTCCTCTTGACACAGGAGCAATGCTGGATGAAAGAAAACCCTCCTTTGTGAAGGGATTTGTGGCTGGACATTATTTGGTATTTTATTTTGGGTCAGAGACTTCAAAGGCCCATTTCTCTTTTTCTCCCATCTGTAAACTCCCCCATTATCTTTCCATATAGATCTGTCGTGGATATAGGTCTACAGAAAGCCCATGGCTTTGTTTTTGTAGACATACAACACACACATCTGATTGCTATCTCCGCTGTGTGCACATCAGGCTCTATATTTAGAGAAAACTCTAGAGAGTCAAATTTGATGTTGTATAGAGGTAGCTGGCCTTCTATGGGGGGGAAGCTCCCCTTTTGGGGAGAAAGGGTCTCTGATAATCATTATAGAAGGAAGGATGGTCTCTGATCGTGCTATGGGATCCTAGAGGTGGCAAGGCTGAGGATGTAGGGAAGAAATGGAAGAAGAGAGGGAAAGAGAGAAAGTCACATGCACACGTGTGCACACATACACAGTCTCGTTTGTTTGGCTTTTCCTACCAGTAGGAACATGCTCGATGTGAAAATTCCTCTGCAGAGGGACCGCACAGCCTTCCCTTGCCAGACAATTGTCTCCTGACTGTCTGAGAGAGTCACTTGCACCCCAGAAAAGCCTAAAGACTAAGGGGGTTAGGGGGAGAGGATAATTAAAGTAAATTAGAGGGTGAGTGGGGGATGGGAGATCATGCCTGGTCCTGTTGCTTTGCCAGAGGCTCTGAGGCCTGAAAGGGCAGGGCTGGGCAGGACTAGTCTCAGAAGATGGTCTTTGTCAAACCCTGCCTCCTACCAACAGTGATGTACACAGCCACCCCCACACCCCAAGACCTCCACTGCTGTCCCTGTTGTCCAAAGCCATCAGCACCTGGTATCTTTGCAGTAGCAACAGCCACCAGTGCAAGATTTTTTTTTTCAAACAGTTCCACATGGTTTCTGAATCCTTCCAGTTTTATGTGAATTTTTGTTTGTTTAGATAGTTGATTCTCCGTGGTGAGCGGCTTCATCTCCCAGGAGATGTCGGGTGATATTGTAGAGGTAGTCTTTTCACCTGTGTGCTGTTGGCATCTGGTGTCAGGATGGCATATTGAAGGTAGTACACCAACTATGTTAAAATGTCAGATTACACAAAGAATAAATTTGGGGGTATTAGAAGGTCCAAAATATTGCCTAAGTTTTTTTTAATTCTAAAAAACTATTTGTTATGTATATAAAAGTCTACTCTAACTATGTCTCTACTCTTACATTTGTCAAGCATACATCAACACACAGAACAGCCCTCTCCGGATGCACAGAACATATAACTGAGATAATTCTGAATACCTTTACCACACAGCTAGGGTATTCTAGTGGACGTATGTTTGCTTCTTTCTTTCCTCATAATCTTAAATTTATTGGAAGACAAGTCACCATGTTGGGCAATCAGCAGGATTATATCTTTTTCAGGTTTCACAGATACACACAGATTCAAGAGTGAAAAGAAAGTGGGAATTCAGGAACTCACACCACATTTTACCTTAAAATTACAATCTCTTCAGAAAGGAACATTTGATTCTAAATATGGAGAGTAGGAATGGGTTCATAAGCCACAGGATATGGATACAAGTTGAAGAAAAGTTCATTTATAAAGGACTAAGAGAGTGGTACTGAATCTTGCTGGACAGGCCTGTCTTGAAAAATTTGACAATTTAAGGAAACACCCTTTTCAAAATGGAATTTGATTTTATAAATCTTGTATTTGAACAAATAAAATAAAAAGGAATTTCCCAGCCCCAAATTTCAAGGAACCTGAGCTTAAGGAGCCCCCAAAATGTTAATGTAAGTGTAGTTCAGGTGCTTGAGAAGATGGAGTCAAAGTCTGCACATACATGCAAATGCAATGCGTGCCAGAAGAATGGACACCTATCACACAATCACTAGCACACATGTGTGTAGAAGTCACCCACAAAATGGGTGTTTATAATAAGCTAAGCTATGGTTCTTGAAAATATGGAGTCTTCACTTCCAGCACCTATCAATATTTT
Source organism: Montemys delectorum (assembly GCA_019843815.1). Lineage (NCBI taxonomy): Eukaryota > Metazoa > Chordata > Mammalia > Rodentia > Muridae > Montemys > Montemys delectorum. The sequence continues at coordinate 4,589 of JADRCD010217071.1, forward strand.
CTTGTTTGCCAAGGGATGTTTGCAGCCAAGGCAGGGTTAAGCCTCTTGAGATTAGCAGGTTATTTTAGATTTTCTAGTGGGTCCTAAACTCCATCACAGGTGTCCTTGTGATGAAGAAGTGAAGTTAGAGATGAAGCTTGGTAGTACCTAGCATTCACAAAGCCCTAGTTTTGATGACAAGTCAAAATTTTATTAAGATGCCTTCCTTCCTTCCTTCCTTCCTTCCTTCCTTCCTTCCTCGCTCCCTCCCCCCTTCCCTCCCTCCCTTCCTCCCTCCCTCCCTCCCCTCTGTCCCACCTCCCCTCCCATATGTTTGTAATCCCAGCACTGGAGAGGCTGAGACAGGCAGATTCCTGAGGTTCACTGGTCAGCCAGCCTCATTTACTCAGAGAGTTCCAAGTGAACAGGGGACTCTGTTTTAAAAACCAAAGTAGGTGGTATTTGAGAAGCAAGATTATCCTTTGGCCTCTACAGACATACACACACATAAATACACCCCCCCACACACACACACAGAGTTATCCTTTTTGACATACACACAAAGAGAAAGAGAGAGAATGGACACAGAGAAGAGAATGTCAGAAACAGAGGGACATGGGGAGGCATTGGCTTGATGAAGCCACACATCAAAGAATGGTGGCAGTCACCAGAAGGAACAAGTGACAAATCTTCCCCAGAAACCTCCGTGGACAGCACACCCTGCAGACGCCATGACTTATGACCTCCAGAACAGCATGGGACAAACTACTGTTGTTTCATGCCAGTACCCAAGCAATCACTTGCTGCAACAGCCACAGGATGTGAATGCTGTGTAATGAGGAGGGAAGTTGGGAACCCACTTTGACTTGCCTGTGGCCAGGGGTTTGACTTCCAGAATCCAGGGGAGGGAACCAGTGGCCAGAGGGAGCTTATTGACCTTTGCCTCAATGTCTCCAAGCAGGATATTTCTCATTGTGGATTTGAGCTTTATTATTGTTTGTAGCTGGAAAATAGCTTCTCCTCAGACCCCTACTTCATGTGAAACAGAGACAAGTATATGTTCTCAGGTATCATGATGCCCACATCTAGAACTTTAGGAGGAAGTTGCCTACTTAGAGGTTTGGACTAGTCTGCTTCTCAGTAACCGTGACTTCACGCAGCACTGCCTGGAGAGCTGATTCTTAGATGACCCAAGACTATGTGTCATGTGGTCTCCTCTAGGTCCTAGGCCACGAGAACTTAGGCAAGTTAATTCTTGATTAAGAGAAGAAAATATCATCTGGTGTATATGTGTTTTCTAGCAGGTTAGTCGTTTGAGTTGGTTTGAAACTATCTTGTGAGATGAATCCTAGTGGGCTTTTTCACATGTCTTAAAAAAGCCTTGAGACATTTGGCTATGCTCTTGGGATGAGTTGCCAACAACAGGAAAAGTGCATGCTTTCCAAACAGGAAGACATGTGAAAGTACTGAGGTTGATAAGAAGTCTTTATCTGTAGAGTGGCAAGAAAACATCCTGTGGTCATGACAAGGAACAAACAGTGCCTTGGGTTCTTTTCTGGGTCTTCAACTCTGGCAAAGCCCCATCTTTTCTATGGTTGAACCTGAGACTTGAATGTCAAAACAATCTATAGGCTTTATGAACTTGACAAAGGACGTCTCTGGACAGAGATTCCAATTACTCATTGAAGATTCACATGAACAGAACAGTGGTGATGGTGTAATGAGGTGTGTGTGTGTGTGTGTGTGTGTGTGTGTGTGTGTGTGTGTGTGTGTGTAAAGCAACCAATTCTCAGACAAGTAAACCCTTCTGGACCCAAGTATTCCATTATCAACATGAACATGGCTGGAGTTCAACGAGTATCAGACTTACTTCCAAGAGGCAAGATGTTCAGAGGACATCCCTGCTCCATATGGCCTCTTTGCTGTTACTCATTGCTGTTGACTAGAAATAGGCTCTAAGGGTCGAGTTCAGGAGTCTTGAGAGGAAATTTCATTCTTGGATTAAAATCTAGATGAAAAGGAATCTGTATTTTAGATACATTAGTGAAATGAACAACAGTCTTCCTGAGTGTAAAGCTGAGAGAAAAAAGAAAAAGTTGCTTTACTATGTATTTGAAGACTTTGTGAGAAAATACTTTTAAAACACCCAGCCCAGGGCCTAGTATATCTAAGTAGCTGTTGCTCACTAAATAATAGCTGTAAATAGACGGTTTATTTGGGGCTTTGGAAGTGAGCAGGGAAGAGGTAGATACAAACAACTCTCTTAGTTCCGCCCTGCACTAAAGAGATTTCCATAAATATGTGTGTATACAAAACCCACACAAAATACTGTCCCTAATAATAGAGGCTAACGCTTTTTCCAAGTTGGGCTGACATTATAGAGCAGATCAGCACGTTGAACAGCTGTCCATTGTCCGTTTATAGGTCCTCCACCTGTTACAAGGAAGCCAAGGCATGTTCTACAAGTAAGCAATAGCATGCTCTAAGTGTGTGTGTTTAAAATATCAACACACCACAGTTTTGTGTGAATGCTAGCTAATACTTGAATCCAAAATCTTTATGTGGCAGAATGATGACATTCACAGAAGCAAACTAAACAGACATTTCCCCTCATCTTTCTCAGCCTCAAATCTATAACCAATCAAGAAAAAGCATCACCTATAACGTCCCATGATAACCCTTTCCTTCTGATATCCTAAGGCTGTTGAGGTTGAGTCTGTAGTAGGGCCACTGACCTGGAATTTGGAGATGCTTATGTCTCTTCTCTTTCCTTTGTGAATGAAATAAATACATCCTTCTGTCCTGTGATCTTTCTAATACATTCTGTTGCCTCAGTCCAGAGTGATATGACAAGCTAGCTGGCCTGATTGGGCTACCCTGCTTTAGTCTCTTTCACTAAGCTCGAGCAAGACTGGGCTTGTGAATCTTAGTATGGTGTCCTTGGAGGCAGTAACACTGGGGATGCTTTTGTGTCTGTGGTAGGTGAACAGCACTCTTGCTGCATCCTTCGCTTAGATGGGAGTAGCCACTCTGATCTGTGACACCACAGAATGATCCCTCCCTGAGGGACCATTGCTTTTTGTTCCTGTCTTTGGGGTGCCTCATTAGTCCTTTGCCAACCTTTTTGTGGGCGTCTCTATATATACCACTCCTCGGCTCTGTGGGCAGCCAAGTGGAAGTCATTCCAGAGCCTTGTAGGTGGCTCTTTCATTCTCTGTTCTTTCTGCACGGAGTTCTGTGTCTCCTTTCCAATTCTATTATTGCTTCTTGCCCCATAGCAGTTCTGCATCACAGGCCTGAAGATTTTTCTGGTCAGATCATTTACCATGGCTTATATTGTTTTATATTATGTTTCCCTCCCAACACCATCCTAGGTGCCTTTGAGAACAGAGATGCTGTCTCTCTAATTCAACTTTCTATGCCATGGGTTCGCACAATGCTCAGCATAGCAAACATGTTCAATAAATATTTACGTAATGGACTGCTTTAAAAAAATTACTCTTTGGAGGAAAGGAATCTTTATTTGGAGCCCTTTAATTTGTGGAGACCAAAAGTGGGGCTCCCTGACCTGTTGGGGCCATACATTAGTGGTCCATAATTATAGGATGGGCATCTTGAATTTTGAGGGACTATTTCATCAGTCCCCCAACCTGCAGCAAGTTCATGCTTGAACGTTCCTAGCAGACAATTGTCATTAGCTCTCAACATGTGATCATCAGAATAATTTTAAATGGAAGCAAAGGGGACCTGGAGCCAGTAAGTCCCATCTCTAGTGTCTGAACTCTCAGAGGGAGCAAAGCTGCGGCATGGAGCAGGAAAAGTGGCTGTGCGGTGATGAAATGGTTAACACTGGCATTTTAGAGTTGAAAATAAGAGCTGACAAAACCAGGCCTATTGAGGCTGGGGGGGGGGGGGGGGGAAGATTGAGAAGCAATCTGATAGTGGCACTTAAACTACCTGTAGCCCGGGGCCACTGCAAACAGTGTAGATGGATGGCCTGTTTGAGGTAAGTGGACAGGCCCAAACTTGTGTCTACAGAGAGGGGTTGCTTGTTAAAGGAATTTAAGGAGGCACTCTCCCGGGCTGTAATTTCAGCTAAGCTTTTGGAGCAAGTCTGACAGTAAAAAGTAAAACAAACTCTACTAAGGGACTGTCTCAAAAGTTCCTGCTGATGGCTTATTTGCCAGGAATCATAGTGGGATAAGTGAAGCTCGCAGACTATTTGCTCTTTGGCTCTGGACAAGGGAGTTCTTAAACACACACTCCCGCATTTGCACACTGGTTCACGTCATTCCTGTTATCCACAAAGCTAGATTCTACTTTTCCCCACAGCCCTTTTTTCTTTCACTGCTATTTATCTTCTAAAAATGTTTGTGCAAGATATGTGCACTGTATGTGTGTGTGTGCATGTTTATGCACATATCTTGTGAATGTGAGTGCGAACACACGTGTGCTATGGCACATGTATGGTCAGATGACAATTTGGGGTGTCGGTCCTTGCTTTCACCTCGATTGGCATGGGGTCTCTTATTCCAGTTGGCCTGTGAACCTCTGGGAATTTAATCTGTCTCTCATCTTGCAGTAGGAGACCTGGGATTGCAGATGCAGGCTGCAGCATCCAACTTTCCTTGAGTTCTGGGGATCTGTGTGCAGATCTCAAACTTTGCAACAAGCACTTTATCCCCTGAGCCATTCCCTTAAGCCTGTCTTTCACTAGTATTTACATATCGGGTTGATTTTACCTTCCTTCAGATGAGTTATTAATTATTGAAGAGAATTTGCAAATTCTAGCTCAGTCTCTTGGTTGTGTACTAGACAAAGCTGAGGCACATAGACAGAGATACATTCTAAGTCTCAGGGAGCCTTGGACAAAGCATAACCTCTTTGGTCAACCTCCAGCAGCCTTCTCTATGTGAGTATAATGAACAACCAATGTAGAGAAGCAGAAGGATCTAGAGAGTTAGGTTAGAAAGCAATTAGGGGAGCATTTAAGATTCCTCAGCTTCAGTATTTCTCAACCAAAATCTCATGCAAACATTATACCCTACAGAAAGTGTTATTTCCTAATTCTTTTAGGGGCCATATTATTCTAGATTCATAAGATTAATTACATACAATGGATATCTTAGAATATTAGGAACTCACTTTCTGGGTTGTCAGACTATTTTCTGTAAATGCTTTGAATTCTGAATGCCAGGTGCTTGCTGATAAAACTTTTCTATTTTGCTGTTGAAGTGGAAATGCTATGTCGACGTCACATCACAAAACAGATGAGTATATCTGCTCTCCAGTAGCACTTTCCATGATGAAATAGTCACTGAGTTCTGTCTGATGGTATAGTTTGCTCACTCCTCTTCCAGTTGAATCCTGAGTGAAGAGAGCCAGACACATTCAGCAGATACATGCATTGACTCACATTGACTAAAGAGGAAGTCTGACTTAAGGGCTCATTCAATGACTCAGGAGAAAGTCTTTGGGGAAGGTCTGGGGATATGTTTCTAGTTTCCCTGGGGTGTCCAACTTGGTTATGTCAGGAAATCTTAAAAGGCAGGTTCCATATGCCTAATTAGTTCACATATCTGTCACTTGATAGAAAATATCATCATTAAGACATGGCATAAATGAATGGTAACTCTTCACATGCCAACCAAGAAGTTCTAGCAAGAAAGGAAAATGCATGCCACTGCTGGGCCTTCCTGCATTAGAAGTAAGTTCTTTCTCAGTCTTAGCATCAGAGCACTGTAGAAAACATCAATTAAAAAAAAACAACTCAACAGTCCTAGAGTCAGTCCCTATTTCAGCTGTCAGACCTTTGAGGGTCACATAGTGGGTATCCGCATATCAGATATTTACAGATTCATAACAGTAGCAAAATTACAGTTATGAAGTAGCATCAAAGTAATTTTATGGTTGGAGGTCACCCAAACATGAGGAACTGTGTTGAAGGGTCACAGCATTAGGAAGGTTGAGATTCACTGGCTAACCATTTATCACCAGTAACAAGATCAAAAGTCGTGGAAGAGTTGGGAAATATAATGAAATAGGCATATGCTGATTTCTGAATCTTCACTCTTAGCCATAAATAGACTAGAAGATTGACAAGATAGAAAGTAGATCTAGATTGTTCACTTCTGTAAGTCCAGTGTTAAATATGTATAACATTCTTTCAATTGCTGTTTTTCTCACTTACTCATTTAACAAGTGTGTGAGGGCTTCCCTGTATAAGCATTTGGCAGGGACTGGGAATTGGTTACTTTGCTAAGAACCATACAAAAGCCTTATCTTCAAGCAACTTGGCAAATGGGAGAAGTCAGGGACAGGAAACAGACTATTTCAAACAAGTAAAAACAATGTAAAGTAGGGGATACAGAGATAGCTTTGTCAATAAAACATTTGACATACAAGCATAAGGAGGCGAGTTCAGTCCTTCGAACATGCATGAAAAAGGTCAGATATGGTAGCACTCATTTATAATCCTAGCTTCAGAGAGGAGGGGATGGGAGGATTCCTGCAGCTTACTGCCAGAGAGCCTAGAGAACATAGTGAGATCCAGGCTAATAAAAGACCTTGTCTCAAAACACAAGGTTGATAGCATTTAAAGAAACACTTCTAAAGTTGAACTCTGGCCTACTCAACACACACACACACACACACACACACACACACACAAGTATGCAGTGGAGGGGTCATATCATAAGTACTTCAAAGCTGTAGAAAATGGACTGATGCTGATGTGCAAGTAACAGGTAATAGGTGTTAGAGATCTGGTGAGGAGTCCTTCTCATGGAAAAAAAAAAAAAAAAAAAGCTGATACTGAATTCAGAAGCAGGAGGCTGAGTCCAGAAATGGGGGAAGTAACAGGAATAAACATCTCCAGCACAGGGGACAGTACATGAAAAGGATCTGGCACAGGAGGGAGCACGTAAGAAACCCGGCATGGCTAGAGCATAGAGAGGACAAACCAGGAGCAAATGAATCTGGGACTATGAGAAGGGCTCAACTCTGGCAGAGGTGGGATAACATTTGACCACGTACCCTAAGGTTCTTAAGACATGGAATGGGCAATATGATTGTAACTTAGTATCAATGTTATATCCCTAGTGGTAAAGGAGAAAATGGATTGGCTGGTAGCAAAGGAGGTGGCAAGGGCTTGGGATGAGGCAGCAGTGATGGAGATACGTGGAAGGATTAGGAAGGCGGGGCAAAGAGGTGGGGTACTTCATGGATTAGTGGTGCCTAGTGTCTACGTGTTGAAATAATTAATGAACATATGCTCCTAAGCTAAGATACAGAAACATTCTTTTTATATTCCTCTTGTCCACTTCTCTTACGCAACCCCGTTCCATAGAGACACCTGCGTGTGTGTGTGTGTGTGTGTGTGTGTGTGTGTGTGTGTGTGTGATACTTATTGTTGACAAAACCATCATTCCACTCATGAAGTGGAAAAGGGGCAATGGAAGCAGAAGGAGCTACTGAGCATGCTCAAAGGCATGCCTCAGTCTCTTTGCCCCACTAATTGCTACTGCTTAGTTGATTCATAAAGGGGCCAGAAAAATTTGTTTCATTATAATGGAGGTCTATGTCTTTTCTCTCTGAGCCTCCAGTCTGTAAATAAGTAAAACAAGAAGGCGCTGAAAAGATAAAGCAAACAGTGATCAAATTCCCTGTCTAAAAGGCAGTTGTGAGTCAGGAGTCTTCCCTGTGGTCCACAATTGCCAGACAGTTTAGGACCCCATTATTGATGGATAGGATCACAATGACAGTGTTGTGAATGGCTGTCTACACACCTTGGATTACCCCAATATTCTCTCAGAGATTGTATTGTGTAGAAGGGTTGGGTAGGCTGAGAAAACAGCATTAGCATTAGGTGGGGAGAAGAGATAAGCATGTGCCAGGACAGGTCTTGAGAATTCCGTTCACTGGAGCTGACAGAGCTGTGAGTTATAGAGAAAAGAGCATCAGGAGACCTTGAATGGCTTTAATCTTGACTTTATCTCTGATTTAGCTAGGTGCCTGAGGCATGTTGCTAAGTTTCTTTCAAGTCCAGTTTCTCCCTTTATTAAATAGGACGATAATGATAGCATGCACATCTATATAGTATGTGTATGAATCAAATAAGAGATGCCCTTGCAAGTGTGCACTGTAGAAATGTGGGTGCTGGTGTATGTTTCTGCTGTGGTTTCCCACAGCTAAAAAAAAGTCACAGTTTCTGGGAGTGGAGTAATATAGCTACAATTTTAAAAATTCATAAGATTAGTCTAATATGTCACCAGTTTGGGACACTGTACATTTGAGTCTCTAGGAAATAAAGATGGTCTGTGAGGTTGTAAAAAGTTGGAGAAGGGAGGTAGAGGCTTCATTAGAAAGTTTCATTCAGCTGGGTGGTGGTGGCGCACGCCTTTAATCCAGCACTTGGGAGGCAAAGGCAGGTAGATTTCTGAGTTCGAGGCCAGCCTGGTCTACAGAGTGAGTTCCAGGACAGCCAGGGCTACTCAGAGAAACCCTGTCTCAAAAAGAAAGAAAGAAAGAAAGAAAGAAAGAAAGAAAGAAAGAAAGAAAGAAAGAAAGAAAGAAAGAAAG
>JADRCD010217071.1:22950-51553 GCA_019843815.1 Montemys delectorum
TCTCTCTCTCTCTCTCTCTCTCTCTCTCTCTCTCTCTCTCTCTCTCTTACACACACACACACACACACACACACACACTATATGTATAGACTACACATTCATTCCAGGGATTAAGGCATGAACATGTTACAGGGCATTATTCTGCCCATTAGAAACCTTCTTTGTCAACGATTGATATCACTGTCTCAGCTGCCTATTGACAACATGGAGTGAGTCTTTCTAGGAATGATGAGAGTGGTTGTAAAACTCAAAACTGTGTCATTCCTCAATGACAGGAGAATGGAGTGAAAAGTAACCGTATTTACCCTGGATCTTCAGGATTAAGGTCCAGCCCCTCCCCCCTACAATGGGCTTACTCTGTGCTATATTGAATATGCAGAGTGGAATTAAGAGAAAGGAAACATTATTTTTTTCAACACAGGAAATGTAATCTTTAGTTTCCAAAACATGACCCCAATACATTTTGGTGGCTCTTCTTTATGCAACATTCACCTCCACAGTCCAAACTTGGACTCAACCCAGGTTGCCTCCAAACGGTGAAGTTGCCACAGACACAATATGAGATTTTAGAGTTCAGTCACCAAGAAGCCTCTTAGCTTCCATTATTATAACCCCTGAGCTATTGAGTTGGAAGTACAGCTATGCTTCTGTGAGAGACTACAACAATCCCAGGAGTCTCATCTGGCTTTAGTGCAACTAAGATATCAATTCTGGGAATTGGGAGCTAGAGAAATGATTTTTTAAACACCTAAATATTGGGGTGATTTGTGATAATACAAAAGATACTAAGATTCCTTCCTCACTGATTGTGTGTGTGTGTGTGTGTGTGTGTGTGTGTGTGTGTAAGTATGTGTGTGGTGTGATGTGGTAGTAGTGGTAGTGTGTATTTGTGTACATGTGTGTGTAATGGTTGTGGTGGTGCTGCTGTGTGTGTGTGTGTGTGTGTGTGTGTGTGTGTGTGTACAGGTCTATGCTAACTTATACATGTGACTCACTTTATTATATGTGTCTGTACAAATGTCAAGATAAATGCAATATCTGCTGATTACATACGTGAGTGTGTGTTTGTACATATGTCCAAGTACATTTTGAGTTACTTGCTATGCAAACCAGAGTTCATTTTTCTTCATCTTTGAATAGGGAAAAAAGGATATGGGATTCCACACACCTTTCCAGCTTTCCCTTCAGCGTTGTGCTTGCTTTCCTGGGCTGTTCTGCAGCACACCATGAGTACTCCCTTCCCCTGACTTCAATGGCTTCCTGATATGTGGAGACCAGCTTTAGCCACTTGGCTGTCGTGATTCATCTGCCTTGAAAATGTAAAGCATAGTTAAGCTGAAATCTAGATCAGTAATTAAAAATAGATGATGTAAATGAAGAGTATGCTTGAAACAAGTGAAAATATACAAGACAGTAAAAATATACAGGAGAGTGAAAGAGAGGGGGGAAATCCCCCAAACACCCCAAGCTTTGATGGATACAGCAGAGCTTCAGGCCACAGGGTGGGAGTTAACACAGAATATGAAATAGTTTCCTTTGATGGGGATCTTCATTGTCATTGCCTTGATAGGATTTAGAGTCATCATGGAGGCAAACAAAATATTGAAAAATTTTTGTTGAAAAAAATTGGATAAAAAATAAGGAATAAAAAGTTGCAGATAAGCATTGAGCATCAGACTAAGCAGACATGAGGATGCTTCTATTGGCTTTGAAGGCTTAGTATTATGGCAATTCAAATGAGCCAAGCATGCAAGCCTATGGGGGCATTTCTCATCCAAATCACCACTGTCCCTATAAAGAGTACCCTATATAAACCACGTCTTTTAAAACTGACAAATCTGTGAGATGACCTATTATTTCCCTCACTTTTAAAATGAGAAAGCAAATGAAAATTATTAGTAATTGATATATAAAATTATGTATATGTTTATAGTGTACCATAATATTCAGATTCATGTACAAATCATGGGATGGTAAATAAACTAATTAGTCTATTTATTACCTTACATAATTAGCAATTGTTATGTTAACAATTGTCTAATTAAAGTGAACACCTGTTCCGGAACTCTCATGATTAGAAAAGATAAAGCAGTGAGAATCCTATGATGTCATTCTGCGCTATGATAAATCACAAGCTACTTCGGGTGAGAACTGTCTATGATGACAAAAAAAGTATGGTTTTCAAACAACCCTGTTCAATATTCCAGCAACCCACACTGTAGGAACTGAGAGAGAGGCAAGTTGTATCCTGCAGCATCGCTGTGGGCTGACTGTTCCATCCAAAGTTATTCTTTCGAATGTGAATTCACTTATAATGAACAAGTGTGTGTGTGAGCGAATGAAGTCTGTAGTGTGGAAAATGGAAAGGAACTACCCGAACTGCTGTCTGATCTTTGAAAATATCCTCTGAGACCTCAGATGGCTCTCTGTCACCTGCTCTCTGGTCTGTCGGGAATTGTTCCGGATGCTGTCAAGCCCTTCATTTGATTTACTCCTCACAAATATCCTGCATGATGGGTGGCATTGTTTTTATAAATAAACGAAATGTGCTCCGAGAGGGTAGGAGGCATGCAGAAGTTGTCAGAGGTGGAATGGGGTGGAACTGGCGTTAAAGTTTGTGGTTTTTACACATGTCAGCGCACCCTCTGCTTGAAAGCTACTCAGAGGTACAAGCAGTCATGGTAAAAAGAAAATTAAAAATGGCATTGAGTAAGGCTCAGAATATGAGGGACTGTCAACCATAGCTAGCTGACACTCTGTCTTCAGTCTATGTTTGATCTCTATGCAATTAGACATTTGAGAAATACTATTTTGGACCATGTTTCTCCAGGCTTCCCTGTGTTTTTTGGAGGGGACAGGATATGTTTAAAAGCTGGATTCCAGACAAACTGTCTTTCCATTCCTCCCCTGCTATTAGCTATCTATTCATCCTGCCTCAGTTAATGGATCACTTTTGGCCACTGATTACCATACAGTTTCCTTTGTGGACAGCAGGGAAGACAGCCCCGGATATACACTGCAGCGGGGAATGAGGTGTGTGGCCTCAGAGAAAGTCTCTCTCTTAACCTTTCTAAGTTCCAGCTTCAGAAGTGAGAGAAGCAGACATGACTTGGGAAATCGGGTACTGCAATCTTATCGCTCTTCTCTCAAGACAGAATTCCAACAAGGGGCTGGCTTTACTTTTGAAATCAAAGCGCAGCTTGAGCGCGGTCTCTCTTCCCACCTCTGCCTCATCTTGCTAATAAGAGTGTCATGGAGGATATCAGACCCTTTGTACATGTCAGCCATTTAAATTCCTCAGTCAATTGCAACCCAGATGAGTACATGTAGTATCAATAATGTAATGGGCTGGTCAGATGGCTCAGTAGGCAAAAGCAATTGCCTGACAACCAGGGTTTGAGCCCTAAAACCTAGAGTAAATGATGAGAACCAACTCCTCATATTGCCCTCTCACTTTCATGATCATGCCATAGAATGTGGGTACCCTTCACACACACACACACACACACACACACACACACACACACACACACACTGCACATGCACACCACATATTTATTCCACACACATACACCACACATATATCAGACATCACACATATACACACAGACACACAAAAAACATATGCACTCGCACATCAGATGTCACACAAGTATACACACAAGAAAAAACCACACATGTACTCACATATCACACCCCCCCACCTCCTACACCTCCCATACATTATACATACACATTATATATACACACCCACACAAACTCCCACCACACATGTACTCACACACGACATAAATTACACACATACACACACATACCCCACATACACTGAACATATACACACCACACATACACGTACCACACAAACACGCCACAAGCACACATATACCCACCCACACACATACCTGCCAACATGTAACTTTGACTACTGTGGATAGTATTCACTTCCATTACTATGATTCTCCTGCCTGCTACATCCATAACCTTCCTCCTTCTTCCATTAACTGAATTTTTAGAAACTCCTGATCCGTGAAAAATACCTTGATAACATAATTTTGGACAGTTCATAGAATTCAGGTTTCCCAAAATCGAAATGTCTCAGTGAAGCAACCACTGAGTTTTAATTACTCTCAAAAGAAGAAAGTATTAAACGACATATTTTGAGTGGTCACAGCGTTGAGAAGTGGTTAACTATTATCCAGACGTCAGGACTAAAATACAGCTTAGATGTTCATAGACAGCAAAAGATGATCGAATCAAAGGTTTTGATAATGAAGAGTTGCAAGCTACTTTCTCTGTCTAGGCTCTGGTTCAGGCGCATGCCCCGTAGGACAATCTTTGATTCCTTGGAAGCACGCACAGAATGGTCCTCTGTGTAGTCCATCTAAATGAACCTTTAGAAAATTCTGTTTACTTGAGGAAAACAGCAATGGTGGCTGTGTATCTATCCTTCCTCAACTACTTTTGCAATTCTAGTTTTTGAGACTTTTCTAGTTTTGAATGTGCTATGCAAGGTGCCAGGGGAGAAAATTAATAGTCTACCCAGCTGGAAAGCCTTGGAACCATAACAATGACTGTCCCTGCAAGACAGTACAAAAGAGACACTTTAACTCCGGGATAATCAACAACTGCCTAATTGGACTTAAGTTCTGCTCAATAGAAGAGAATTTGTGCCTGGTACTATAAACCCAGCCAACTACCCATAGCTAGAGTGGGCATGGACCACAGACATAAGCTATTATAGCCATTTGCCCCAAACCAATACAATTTCTAACTATATTCTAAATAATTCTACCCATAGATAAGCATAACTCTCACCCCTCATCAAAGAATCTTCTTTTTGTAGAATATGGGGGAGTCTAAAGAGGTCTGCAATTGGTCAGAACACAGAATTAGTGAGTCTGTGGGTTCTAGCAGCGGTTTGTAACTCCACAATGAAACCCTTACACACAAGACTTAGGGAACATCAAGAAAACAGGGATAGAAAGATTTTGAGAACCAGAAGACCAGGATATGTAGAAAGCATATTTTTGCTGCCCATTTAAGGCTTTGTTTTCCTGTCCCATACTCTAACTTCCACGGTGATGGATAAAGATGTTTGTAAAGAAGAGTGAGGATGTGAATAGAAGTTTTAACTGAGGAAGATGGTTAGGATGTCATCGTAGTTCATTCACTGAACTTGTGCACGAGGGATGGGAATTCTGGAAATGACTTGGTGGCAGATACATTGTAGAGGGAGCCTTATGGGAAACAATGGAGGGGAAGAACTGGGCTGCAACACACCTGAGTGCTGGCAAACAAATCATTCCTCTTTAATGTTCCATTTCCACATGAAAAATGAGGTGTGTGTGTGTGTGTGTGTGTGTGTGTGTGTGTGTGTGTGCTTTTCAAGGTTGATTTCTAAGACTCTGTTTAAACACTTTGTGTTTTGTGTCTATGCCACAAGAAGCCAGTTACATTCTATGCTCTCTCTAAAACGTAAACATATTTTTCTCTTTTAAGAAACTAGCGTTCCACATCTCTCCAGGAAGGCATGGATGGTATGGCAAACCGTAATTTTTGTTTTGATTCATTTTACGGATTCATATCAAGTTCCCTAGCATGTTAAGCCAAGCTCATCTTCTCATGTGTTTCAAGAAAGTCCAGGCATTTGGCTGAGACAGGGAGCAAATGCCTCCTATTAATGTGTGACAGATCCATATGGAGGAAAGCACTCTGCCTCCCATTTGGCACAGCCGAGCAGGACTGGAGATCCTGGCTGAGAAATGGTTCTCTGACCAGGTGGGTGGTTTATTTCACAGGTTGGTGACAATCCTGTGTGACTTTCCCATGGAGAGGCAACGGAGTTAGAATTATTCTGTAATAGCCAAGGGCTGTCATCAGAGCTCTGGGACATGGGCTATTGATTCTTCTGCCAAGACAAAGGTAGGCAAGTGACTGAGAGGAAAATGAGCAAAAATCCAAACCAGCATTTCCTTAAGTCCAAGCGTTAGCCTTGTAAAGAGGAATCAACTTTTACCAAAGAAGAGTGTCACCTCCATCCCACCTCACTCTGAAGTGAAGAAGTGTAGTGTAGCTTTTTATGAGGAGGCAAAGCAAAGAAACCAGTTTCTACATCCTACGGAAAACAGTAAGTCCAAAAAATCAAGACTAAGAGGTTTCAACATTTAGACGAGTTTGGGTCCTCATGAGTCATGCTGGGTTAGTTCATTCCCTTGCAAGGTTTATGATAGAGTTACTAAAGGAAAGAGATCACAGCACTGAAAAAGTGTGAGGAAAACCCAGGTCAGTCCCTAACTTTGAACTTGAAAGTATCGAACTGGAAAGCCATATGTGTCATCTCCAGTGCCGTGTTCCTAGCTTAAATTGAAACCAACGTCCCTGTCCCCACAACTAGGGAATAAGAAACCACCACTCTTACTTTTCATGAGTGCTCTTCTTAAATTTTGTTTTTTGATTCATTTCTCAGTGCGGTGAGTAGTGGATTTTAGTAAAAGTGATGATATGCTCACTATATGCCATACAATCAGAATTAAGCAAATGCACACAGCTCTCCAGACTGTGAGCTAATGTTAGATGCAGCTAGGCATGGAAGGATAAAAGGTTTACTGTAATGAAAAGCAGTTAGCAGACAGAATACAAGGGAAGACAAATTACGCCAAAAGTCCTATTACAATCTAGAGAGGCAGAAAAGTTATCAAAATGGGTTTGTATATACCATGCAACTTTACACATATGTGTGCACCATCAACGTATACATTATGATTTATTTCCTGGTGGTGGTTATCATATTTATGAATGTAAAATGCACCAGAAAGGTTCTGAATTGACTACCTGAGAGGACTTAACTACTGGAACCATTTGATCAGCAACAGAAAGATATTCTCAGATAAACTTGTGAACCCCCTAAAAATTTAGTAACTTTGTTAAAGATAAGATATTCCAATGTACTATACCTTTTTTTTTCTTTTTTTTCTTTCCTTTTTTTTTTCTGGTTTTTCAAGACAGGGTTTCTCTGTGTATCCCTGACTGTCCTGGAACTCACTCTGTAGACCAGGCTGGCCTTGAACTCAGAGATCAGCCTGCCTCTGCCTTCCAAGTGCTGGGATTAAAGGCGTGCGCCACCACTGCCCAGCTATGTACTGTACTATTTACATACCCAAACCAATCCATCTTTTCTTGACTAGCAAGGCACCAAAAGCCCTATTGTTATACAATGTTGATCACCAATACACTCTTCTTTATCATAAGCCAACATCTCTAGCATCCATTTGTGGTTCACTGGAGCCATTTAGGATTTGTTCACATGTGAATTGTTTTCAGCTTTTGAGATCACTTGTCCTATTATCCTAATTTTCTAGCTTTCAGATTAAATATGTGAAATTACTTGGAACAGAGTCAAATTGGAAGCCAGTGAATGAACGTGTTCAGATGACAGTGAATGGACAAACTGGGAGTTATTGTCAAGTTGGGGAAGAAGTTTTGAGCATTGATTTGGCTTATACTGTGTACGTAAAATCCAAAGGTCCTATTAAACTCCTACACTTAACTGATCTCTGCACTCCAAAGGGTCCTTAGTGGCTCAGAGTACAATGAATTTACCAGCACTGGGTAAGCTCTATAAGAGCATTGTCTTGTTCTCAATGGAAGAAGGCAAGCATTATTTTTGTGCTTTGTTGCAGCATTTTGAAATCTGTGATCCTACTAGTAGCTCCAAAGCTCAGAACTCTCAGTTTGAAATCCACAAGAGGGCACTAGACCACCATATGGGTCTCGTTCTCCTTAGCACCTGAAGCACACAGCAAGGCTTGTTGTTGGCACTGCCCTGAACTTGATTGCTGTAGACAGCTACCTAAGTCGTAGGTCTTCAAGTCTGAGTCAGAGACACTGTAAACATGGATGGTGCACACAGCTGACCATGAAACACGCTCAGTTGGCATGTATCGGTTATGCTAATGTAGGTTGTGCATAAATTAGTATGCATAATGTCATACGCATAAATTTCACATACTACTTGAAAAATAATGAAATGGAGTAAGGTCCACCCCTGAAGGTCTAAGAAAAAGCTGAGTAGTACTTGAAGCTGCAAGTTTAAAAAGACACTGTGGACAACGGAGTAGTGGGGATCAAGAGGGAGTTAGACAGGTGGGAGCCTTTCACATCTGCTTTTGGAAAGCCTCCTAGTCAGGGAGACTCTTTTTGGCCACAAGATTCTCTCGAATCTGAGATTTACACTGGGCATCACCCAAGCTATTCATTTTCTCTACCCCTGAAGTGTTGTAACCTCACAAGCCTTCCAGAAAACTGGTCTCAGGCTAATGAACGTACACTTACAAAACCTCTTATAAACATAGACATAGGCTGTATAATTAGCTCTCCACTTGAAAACAAGGGCAAGAAATGCAGTCAATGGATTAGTTTGAGTAAAATGAACAAACAGATTATTTGGGTTGGTGAAGAAGTGTCTTCCAAATTCAAAAGAGCCAATCATGTTAGCTCAGCCAAATGTGAATTAATGCAGGGGAAAAATAATCAGTCAAGAATGTTGCTCGGGATAATGAAAATCCCATCTAGGAATGAAGACTTGGGTTTTCTTTCATTTTATAATAGTTACATTTAATATCATATACATTAGCAAAAAAGACTCCTTTGATACCATGAACAGGCGAAGATCCTCTTTTCTCTAAAGATAGGTACTAGAGACTGATAGACTTAAACTGGGGCTTAGAAAAATAAGTTATTTAGTAGGTCGAAGCAGAGTCTTTGGCAGCATCAAAACCAGTGCAAAGATATCGTCTTCTTAGCATTGTTCTGATTATCTCTTTAGAGACAATGAATGTCTGAGTAATTTCATATAGTCAATTGAAATCATTAAGAGAGATGCTCTCCATCCCTAGTTTTTAGTAAGTTACCATCACTCTGAGTTCTTAGACCAATGGTCTCCAGGTTTTGGGGGTTCGTTTGTTTGTTTGGTTGGTTGGTTTGTTTTGCTTTCATTTTTTAAAAATGCATGTATTTTATATGTGAGAATACAGTGTGTTAATTTTCTATGAGTTTACATTGAATGACTGAGCCTTGTGTCTGTGGCAGACATGTCCTGGTTTTAATTTTCGAACCTCTTCTGTCTTTTTGTCTTCCTAAATGTGGACTCCAGTTTCTGTGAGCTGTAATTCCTTTGTCAAACTCTCAACTCTTGCTCTCTGGCTCCACCCACACCCTTCTCACCAGGAGCTGATCTCCTTCTGGCATTGTCCCTGGGGTAAATGTTCTTTTAGTGTTAGGTCTGCTGAGTCTGGTAATAATAGCGTGGACTGTTAACTTGGCTTCAGCCAACAGTCTTCATGATCATTTTCAGAATTCTTGTTTTTCCTGAGGTCCAGTTATCAGTTTTTTATGTTCTTTTATTTCTTGACACTTTTATTAGCTTCATAGTACGCTCCAACTTGTGACTCTCTCCTAGCTCTGTTTTCAGAGATGTGCCTGGGGTTACAGGGATGATGTCCTTTTTCTCTAAAAGTCACTTCAGCTTCTGGGATCCTCAACCCCCCCAAAACATTTCAGTAGAGGGGACCCTGGACCATCTCCCCTATGGTGGGACTCTGAAGCTGCTTGCCTGGCTTGTCTTCCCTCTGTTGCCAAACACACTCTTTTTATTTAAATTAGGAAATGAAAACAATAGTCGTAGTTCCTGCCAGCAACTCATCTAGTGTGTTCCAGGGGAAACACGGTTAACCTCTGCTAATGTCTGTGCCAGGCACTGGCAGCTTGTGGGGAGCTGTTGAGACACAGCAGGTGCCATGGCTACAGAACAGGGGTGCGTGGGGTGTTAGATCTAACAGAGGGTCCTAAGAGAGGCTCCTAATGTTAGCCAGGGGTCTTGCTGGCTAACATATCCCCAACAGATGCATGGTAGACCCACAGGGTAAAAGGAACATGGAAGGTTTTCAGGTTTTTGTTTTCATAGAGAACCAACCTAAATAACCTTGTTCCACAAAAACCTGTAAGCAGCTAGGTTAGGCAGATAACTGTCCCTATCACCTGTTACATGGAGAACAGCAACAAATCCCTTCACTAATCACCATGGAGACTAGTGTCAAAGTCCTTTTGGGGGTTGTGGTCCTGTGCATAATAATCCTTCAAGATGGGGCAGAGGGGTGGTTTAGAGAAAGGAAAGTGTGGGAATTTGAGCCCCTCTTTGTCTAAACTCAGAGCTGAGTCTAGGAAAATTCCATAGGGTCTTGGCTAAACAGTGATTTTCTGCTTCTGTCAATGTTTGAAATTAGTCTGATTGTGGGAAATATTTAAAAGTTGTAAGTGTGTAATTTTGTTTCATCTGCAGTTCAGATGCCAAAAACTGACAGCAAGCATGCTGCGTGCTGCTGCAATGTCAGGTGACACTTAGGGCCTCTTGGGTGTGGCTCCTTACCATGTCACCTTCAATCTACTGCTGTTTACTGCAATCGTATACATTTCTAGACCCAGCCCAAGGCCCCCGCTTCCGTGATATTTCCCTGATCCTTTCTCGTCCTTCTCTGTTGCTCTGAGTTCTTGCTGTGGCTTCTTAGATGCAACTTCGAAAGTTTCCTCTCTCGTTTAAGTCTATAACACTGCCAAGATTTGAAAGTGTCACAAGAAACCCATGTAAGATTGGACCTTTAACTCCCCACTGTGGATAAAGGATGTGTCTGCTCCCCTCCCCCAGAAAGCTCTCATCTCTTCCTGAAGGTCTAATAACTATCAATGAACCTTGGAAGATGGCATGCTACTATATTTAATAGTGTAGACACTGGGATATTAGGTGGGAAAAAGAAGGGTCTCAGAGCTAAAGAGGAGGCATAGAAGAGGGTGATATGGGAGATGAAAACATAATACATTATATAGATATGTACGGAATTGTCAAAAACAAAGAAAATGCTCTTTACTATCTACTCCTGGAAAATAGACAAAACAAAAAAAAAATTTTCAAAACCCAGAGCTATATTTTACACATTCAAAAAGGAGACCCCACAGTTGCTATGTGTCCCAGGTACAGTAAGGACCCTGAAGAAGTGATGTTTGCATCCAAGTAATAAAATGTCTCACTTTCAGTCACGTGACCTTGTTCAATCCCTGCATAAAATCCTTTTCTCCTTTGTAAAATGGAGACTGCTGTGCTCAGAGGCAGAGAGGTGGAATCACTCTGCATAGAAATGAGAGATGAGAAACCGACGACCTGGATTTTGTCTGTTCCTTTCTCTCTGCCATGTGGCCGCCCAGTATGCTCCTGCATCCTTCCTGAGAAAGAGCCCCAGGAAGCACAAAGGGACTTCTATTTTCATCTTTTAGTTCCAACAAGATGAGAATCAGCAGGCTAGCAGACACAGTTGGGAATAATGGCTGTGCTCTCTCAACAGGCCCCTGCCCCCAGTGCCTTTATCCCCACTCAGAGTGACCTAGACAGAACAAGCTAGCC
This sequence comes from Montemys delectorum, assembly GCA_019843815.1. Taxonomy (NCBI): domain Eukaryota; kingdom Metazoa; phylum Chordata; class Mammalia; order Rodentia; family Muridae; genus Montemys; species Montemys delectorum. The sequence continues at coordinate 34,400 of JADRCD010217071.1, forward strand.
CTGTAATGACCACTTCGTCAGCAGGGGCTGTGTATTTAGTAGCAGGAAATATAAGCTTTTGTGGTCAGTGTGACGTCATCCCACCCACTAAACAGGCCTTTATAACTTGACCACAAAAAGGCTTGAAAGGGATAAGACACACACACAGGGAGAGAGGCCATGGGGCCGTGAGCCTTGTCTGCCCTGAAAGAAGCATTGTGTCTTCCAATTGTCTCCCCGAAGCCTGATGTTCGAGCCACTGTAGACAAACATCTGGGTGATATATGGTGTTTTCTCTACATTGTCCAATGCCACAGCTCATCTCCCTCTTTTGTTTTCTTCCTTCTTCATTCCCTTCATCCTTTGCTTCACTTTTTAAACTCTCCTTTAGTCTAAAAAAAAATGTGTAAGGTAACTACTAAATCTTTTTGTTTTTAAATTTGGGAGGGTACATGATGTATACTTTTTTCTCCTGGATTACACGCTGTTAGGAAGAAAAAAGAGAAATGCGCAGTGTTTGGATGGAAGGGAGAAAGAATAAAGGAGAGAGAGAGCATAGACAAACTCACAAATATTTAAAAAGACACAGCTGACAACCATCATAATGTAACATAAATATTTCTAAGTCACAAGTATCTTAATCTGCTCACTGGGTTCAGAGGAGCTCAGCTCAATGACTCAATAACTTTAGAGATCATAATGCACAAGTTCACAGGAATATTCCACCCAAATTTGGGTCTACCTCTTATTTTACTTTTGGGTGAAGAAAGTATATATTAGGCACGGATACAAAAATTCACATTAAGTACAAAAAAAGAAAAAAGAAAAGAAGAGAAGGAAGGAAAGAAGGAAGGAAGGAAGGAAGGGAGGGAGGGAGGGAAGGAAGGAAGGAAAGAAGGAAGGAAGGAAAGAAGGAAGGAGGGAGGGAGGAGGGAAGGAAGGAAGGAAGGAAAGAAGGAAGGAAGGAAGGAAGGAAGGAAGGAAGGAAGGAAATAAAGATTGATTGATATGGGCAAGTTTGCTTTTGTTTTGTTTTATTTTGATTAGGGAGATTGTTTGCTTGTAGTTTGTTTTTAAAGCAGATGAGACCCAGGATATAGAGAAACTGAAAGGCTAGTGGATCCTGGAAGATAAATAGACAAAACAAAAAGAATTCTCAAAAACAAAAGCTACCTTTTACACATTCGAAAAGAAGAACCCACAGTTGCTATGTATTCCAGGTGCAGGAAGGACCCCAGAGAATGGATGTTTCATTACCTCTGAGGCTAAGAGACAGGAGAGAGAGAGAGAGAGAGAGAGAGAGAGAGAGAGAGAGAGAGAGAGAAAGAGAAAGAGAGAGAGAGAGAGAGAGAGAGAGAGAGAGAGAGAGAGAGAGGAGAAGCTGTGCTGGTGACTGTGAGTCTGACCACTAAATTAGGCTGATGGAAAAATATGTCTTCCTCAATTTTCACGGTGTGGAAAACTCCCTCCCAGGGCTGAATGCTTATCTGAGGACTGGACAGCAGGAAACACCTGCTTCACTCTTCCCTGGCTTTTTTCCCTTTAGTAATTCTGCCCCCCAACCCTTTTAACTCACTGTGTTGCACAATGGACAAGCAGATTTCCACACATTCCCCCCCCCTTTAAAAGAGGAAGTCTGGAATCATCTATTAGCAATAAACACACTTTGATGGCTTCCCTACCCCCGCCCTCATTCTCCTGTCTTCCAATTCACTTCTACGATTGCTTCCTCAAGCTGTCTCCTCTGACCCTTAGGCTAAGAATATTTTTTTTCTCCTAGAATAAATCAAGAATAAGGAGCCAACCTGCAACATTGAGGGACAAGTGTACGTTCTGTTCACTAGGATTCCTAATTTTAGATTTTTGCCCTTCCCCTTCTTGCAGCAACGGGAAAGCAAATGCAATCCCCCTTTTGGAAAGGCATGAAAAACAGATGTGATTCCGAATCACACAGACATAGCAGCTTTCAAATGTCCTCTCAAAGGAGGAGCTCGGAGCCATTAGCAGCTTCTTGGAGGAGCCCTTATCCACCATGGCAAACATCAGCCTGTAAAACCCTCTGCACAGTCACACACAGAATGGGGAAGTGCTGTTAGCACACACAAGCATCCAAGAGACCCAGAAAACTCTTGTTAGGCTCACAAAGACTATCAGAGGTTACCAGATCCAACGTCCTCCCTCTAATGAGATGAACATCCCCAGTGATGTCTGTGAAACTAGTTTCTTCCCAATACTCCCTTCGTCTGTTCTTTTTGGAAACAAAGGAAAACTTACCCAGAAAAGACAAGGGGAACAAATCAACAGAAAGCACCACTTTGAGGAAGAGGGCTATGCTACACAAGAGGGCTATGCTACACATTCGTGGTCAATGGAAAGAGCCATTTTTGTCTTTAAGAAGTCTATATTAGATACAAACCTTAGCAAATCACTGTAAAATTCAGAACTGTGACCTTGACACATGCTGAGCTACCTCATTTCTCTAACAATCTGTAAAGCTGGAGGATCAGGATAGAAGGCCTTTGAGGTTGCTTCTAAACATTGGTTGCAATGTATCTGGCAATGCAGAGCTGGTTCTCTTATTCAAATTGTTCTAGAAACCAAGAAAGAAAGGAAGAAAATAAAGGAAGAAAATCTAAGAAAGGAATACTAAACACTAGTCAGTAAAGGTATGAACAACTTCAACTTCTTTGCTGATCAAAGAAACAGAAATGAAAACCTAGACTACAAAGGTACATCTAAGCTTAGCCAGAATGGAAAAGAAAGTTTTCATAATTAAAAAATTATATCAACGGTTACAATAGCAACACTGGGAAATATATATATATATATATATATATATATATATATATATATATATATATATTCTGTTATGATCCAGTAGTCCCTTTGTCTATAATTTTACTTTCTGCAGTTTCAGCTTGACCTACAATATGAATGGAAAAATTCTGAAAAAAGACAGCTCTCAAGTTTTAATATGTATTGTTCCAAGTGTCAGGATGAAATCTCATGTCACCTCTCTCTAGACCACCCAAGATGCCAATCACTCTTTTGTCCAGAGCATCTCTGCTGTACATGCTTCCCAGCCCCCATTAGTCACTTAGGCATCTCAGGTATCAAGATGTTTATGGTCCATTAACCTTACTTTATTTAATGATGACCCTGAAGCACAAGAATAGTGATGCTGGCAACTGAGTCTATAGAGTACATCCTTTGGATAAAAAAGATAAAACGTGTCAACTTAATAAAAAGTGAGAGAAAGGTACACTGAAGTGTTGATGTCGGTGTTAAGGACAAATCTTCTACCCACGAAATCATGAAGGAGGAGCAAGGAATTCATGTTAGCTTTGCCAAGACCTCACTGTATACAAGTGAAGGTTACAGAGTTTGTTATGTAGAAAAGACATTGACTTATAGTATTCCATGATTTCAGAAATCCACTGGGGGGGTCCTGAAAAGTCTCCTATATGAGGAAACTGCATGTCTAATCATTCGAATACTACTAACCATTAAAAGTGATCTGAGTTCTAAAATGCCTTAACACTAATAACAAAGCTGTATTATGTTCTAGTTTTATTTTCTGCAATAAAAGTATTCTTATCAAAATCAACTTGTAGGGAAGGAGTTATTTGACTTATAATTCCAAGTCATAGTCCATCATATGGTTAAGTCTCAGAGATTTGAGACAACTGATTGCCTTACAGTCATAGTCAAGAACAAAGGGAAGCAAATATACTCATGTTACCTAGCCTGATTCTTTGTTAGTTTTCTTCATTTTCATAAAACCTAAGGTCCAGTCTAGGGAATGGTGCCACCCACAATGGGATAGGTATTCCTACATCAACTAATGTAGGACATGCCCACAGGTAAACCTGAAATAGATAATTCCTTAATTGAAATGATATACATAGATGATTCTAGATTGTGCCAAGGTGACAAACTAGTACAGATATATTTTTTAAAAAAAGTAATGAAATGCATATGCCAGTATACCCCTTAATGAAAACATTGATATGCATGTAAGTTTATACATAGAAAAACATTTTAGTGGGATACCCTGCACAGCAAGACTAATGATTACCTTGAGGTCTGAAACAATTTGGAAGTTTTACTTTTCAACAGTGTTGAACTCTTTCACAGTGAACATAATACTTAAATGATCAATGAACTTCATATCCATTTGGAAATAATATATAACTAAATAAGATGCTGTGCGCATGCTTCACACAGAGAAACACTGCATTAGAGATAGGACTCAGCCTGATGAGCCGTCTATGCTAAGGGTACCCGTGAACCCAATCCTACCCTCAGAGCCCTGTGATAGTAGATATTACCAGTTGTCTTTGCTCAGATTTATCATTTTTACGAGTCTCTTGTATTTGTTGTGTATCTGTTTCTCCATCTATAAAACAAAGGTAATTTCCACCTTGTGAGAAGGTTGCAAGAATTCAGTGCAATGATCTGAATACATTGTTTAGAATGTTTCCAAAAATATACTTACTATACATTGTATATAATATATTTATATTCTAACAACCATATAGTAGAGATTGTTACTAGACATACCACACCAGAATGGCATGCTATACGTCATTTATGGCTTGTTTATCACTAATAAAATTCGCAGTTAATAGGATATTGTGAATAGTATGGTGAAGAAGGTTTTTGGTCATGAATGGTCTTGTTTCTTTTCAGTGAAGTGTGTTGTCCTGGGTTCTCTGTGGTTTGTACCCCCCTTGCCTTTCAGAGAGAGAACTAACTGTTCCTGTATGGGGAAACCTAATACATGACATTAGTGTTATGCAAGGGATGTAGCATTCCTATTGTTCATGGGATACAACATTACTGCTACGTATGAGGGTGGGGCTCACATTACTACACCTTCACCTAGAATCAGCAAAAGAATACAGTATGAGAAAAAAGAAGATTAAAATTCTGCATTTAAGTTGCAGTCAATTAGGTGAGGAAAACAAGCCAATGAACTCCTAACTGTGCTGCAGTCAACTACTTTAGGTATGAAGAAAGCTAAGTACTTAAAAAGCTAGAGTTTACAGCCTGGCATGGTAGCTCACGCCTTTAATCCCAGCATTCAGGAGGCAGAAGCAGATAGATCTCTGTGAGTTTGAGGCCAGCCACAAAGTAAATCCAGGACAGGACAGCCAGGGCTGCTACTCAGGAAAAAAAAAAGACAGAGTTTATCTGATTCACTTGGGTGAGGGCTTCAGAAGAGCTGTGATCCCAGAAGAGATGTGATTCCAGCAGCAGTGGTAAATCTTCTTAGAAAAGCCAGAACAAAATAAGATTTGAGAAAGAAGTCTGCTAGGAGCCATCAGGATATTATAGCCAGGACCTGTCAGGTGACTTAACACAGACAGTAAGACGTGGCAAAGGAGATGATATGGAGACTGAGGTGGGAATGGGTAATCTCTATTAGCTTTCCCTGTAATTGGATGTTAGAGGTTGGGTGGGGCTCCCCTAATGAGCCTGGGTCTATAACACTTTCACTCTAAAACAGAGAGTGTGGGCTGTTGGGCTCCTTTAACCCACCAACCACATTCAGTTATGGGATGGGCTTCCAAGTTCGGTGCATGCAGTGAGATCCGGTCTCTAAGTTGTACAAGATTGAGATAGCATAGATGCTAAAGGAAGGCAGTCTTGGAGTCTGCCGGTGAACTCATTTCAGTGACCTGAGAAAGGGTCACTGAGCACCAGGAGGGTCAGTAAGATGAGTTTAAGAACAAGCTGAGAAAATATGACACCATGGGAGAGTGCTGGGAAAGAGCAGTCACCAGCAAAAACCTCTGGCACCTAATTTCCACCAGTAAACAGCCAACTTGGAAGCAAGCAGCAGGCTTCTGTGCTGAGCTCAAAGCAAGAACTGGCCAGGACAAAGAGGTCCTGGGGTGCAGGGCTGAGAGGAGGCGGAGGAAGGGCCCAGCCTAGCCAACAGCACTCAGGATTGCAGAATCATGCTGCCTAGACTCCTTCCCTGCACATAGCCTGACACGTCCTGATCTCCCTCCTGCCTGAATGCCAGGGCTTATGAGGGCACAGGTTCTGCCATATAAGAGAGCTGTATCACTTGCTGGACCAGAGAACCATCGTATGTAAAAGGAGATAACCCATGCCCGGCCTCACTCACAGAGTGTTGGAGGGAAAACAAATTAATGTGTAAATGCTTTAAAAATGTCCAAAAGTGCTCTAGGTACTGAAACCATAAACATTGTCATGCCAAAGCCTCATTAATCATAGCTTTCAAGTTCACTCCTAGGCCATGGTGCACTGAAACCTAAAACTAAAAAGGCCAGGGTATCTGATTTCATTATGCCTTCTTACTAATATCCATTGGATGTCTTAACTGCTATTCTTTTTTTTTTTTTTTTTTTTTTTACATAGTGTAAAAAATATTAGGAAATAGAAGCTGGCAAAATGTCTCACCAGGTAAAAGACTTGCCACACAAGCTGATGACCTGGGTTCAATCCTCAACCCTCACTGCACTCATCCCAAAACGACTATGGGATAGAGCACTGAGAATCTGTAATCCTAGAACTCCTGTGGTAAGATGGGAGATGGAGACAGGAGAACTGCCCAAAAGCTGAAGGGACTGGAATGTGCAACACCACGGAAACAAAAACAACCAAAGAGACCTTTTCTCAACCATGTGAAAGGTACCTACTGCTTCTAGAAAGCTGAGCTCAGAACGCCAACTGATGCCAAAGCACAAACTATACCCATAGTTTCACACCCAGACCATATAGCTACAGAGAGGGGTGGGGAAGAAGGGGAGGGGCAAGGTTGGGAGGGTGGAGAGAGGAAGAGGTGGGGGAGGGGGAGAGGGAAAGGTCGAGAGAAAATAATTAAAATTTAAAGTTAAAACATATATTAGAAAGGTGCTTAAATGTGTATAAAAGATATATTCAGAGCAAGGAGCCACCACATCTGAAATTATGTGCATCCCTATTCACCTTGGATCTGTTATCTCAAAAATGTCCTATGAGGTGAAACAGCAGTCAAGGGCTCTACCCTAGCCTCCTTGTCCTGGGCCTCAATACAATTTTGCTTTCTAGGATGAGGATGCTCTGAAGGCCTCTAGCACGTGTCATCTGTGAACATGCTCAGCATCATGAGCACTTCATGCTTTCAGTAAACTATAGGAAGACTGGGAGGAGGCAAGCTATATAAAAAGAAAAAATGTGTCCATTCCAGGCTTCCCCATAAGCATCTTAGGTAGTTGAGAAAGTAAGATGTATGTAGAGGTATAAATAGCAAGCCAATCTTCCTGTCATCTCTTGTCCCCAGCAGGTGCTTGGTTCATTTGCATAAGACTGAGCACACAGGTCCTGGAGTGGGCTGTGAGGTGGGAAGAGACCAGAGATGCCGGGTGGATTATCATATACATTTTATAAATGATGAGGCACCCTGAGAGGTGTGGGGTAGTTGGGTAGGATAGAGAACCCTGGTGCAGGGTCTCTGGGTACATGACGACAATATAGCGTAGGAAGATGCATGGCGGCAGAGAAAGGGCTGTGAAAGTCCTTCCCCTCTGGTGAGAGGTTCCAGTCCAGGTAAGATGTCACCTGGTACTCACTCCCACTCTGCACATCTGTCAGCAGGTTTGGATGAGGTTGTGGTGAGTATTTTAAAGAAAGGCTGAACGTGCCAAGTGGCTGGCAGTGTACCTGGTGTCTGGTAGGTGGAAGGAAGGGAGCTAGCAGATGCTCAGCTGCTCTGGCAGCCTCAAGTCTTCTGGAAAAGAAAGCTCTTGCATCCTCTAGTGTGTTATTTATTTTTTTCCTCCATCTTAACAATGATGTTTGGAGCCTTGAGTATGCTTCTGGGGACTTCAGCAAGACTGTCCTGTCCAGAAACAGTCAACTGTAGGTAGCAGTGAGGCTTTCCCTGGCTGTTGGGTGTGGCAGGGGAAGGGTCAGTGCAGGGCCTGGGTTTCCTGACTCTACTGGGTTTCTATGTTGGTTTCTCTACTGTGCAGAGGAAATAGGAAGATAGGAGAAGGGGGAAATTTCCTCTTGTCCTTCGCAATCTTGAATGCACAGTGAAGCTTCAACGGAGCCCATCTGTACCAGGCTGCATTCTCTTTGCTGCTCCACAAGGCCACCAGAGTTCATTTTGTACCTACCCAATGTATATGTTGTAACAAGTCTCTGGTGAGGGACATAACATGGTCAAACCAGGGAAGCTTAATCTTGGCTTAATTTTTTACTGACATGACTCGGGGTCAGCGACATTACTTCAATGAGCTCTAGGGCTTTTTTTTTTTTTTTTAAATAAACTACAAAATAAATAATAGCAATTCATACCTTGTAATATTAATAGCTATACTAAAGTAGAAACATATGCTTAAAGTAGAATATAATAAGAACTGAATAAGTGATACTTTGTAGTTGCAATTATTATTATTACGTGATGCAATTAGGGGTAAGCTACAAGGCAAACTGTGTTTCCAACCCAGGTAGAGGAGCTATAAGGACTGCAAATTGTCTTCCTCTTTCCTGCTCACCATGAGGTAAGCATTTTTTTTTCCCTCCACACACTGCCACAGCGAAGTTCTGCCTCATGGCAGAGTGACTTGGGGAAAAATCTCTTTGGATGCTTCAAGTAGATGCTTGAAAGGATGCTTGAGATCCAGAGAGGATCCCTGCAGAAGGTGTTACACAGGTGCAGAGAGGAGAACCTGAGTCAGTGAGGTCGAGGAGACTTGAATGCAGGGGCCCCAAAAGGATGGTGGTGGAAACTGGTCAGAGTGGTGAAGGTGAGACTCCACGGAGAGGGACCTCACTGGTGTGACCCGAATCATGTCCTGAGATCTCCTCTGTTGAGGAGTAACATAGCTATGAAATGGTGTAGCTAACTTAATTTGGGAGTTCATACTCTATGATAAGCATTTTAAAGTAAGACTTCAGTTAAAAGACAATAAAACTTAAAGAAAGGATTATAATGGCAGGAGTCACTTGAGGAAACAGGGTTAGAGAGTTTACCAAACTCATGCGCAGATGCACATCCGTGAATGACAGGAAAGGATGCTATTATAATGTTAGGGTTTGGGTATAAAGTGTTCCTAGGAAAAGCTCCTTTGCTTAAGGCCTAGTCTCCAGCTGTTTGGTCTACTGGCAGATGATCCTCAGGGCCATGATTTCATCCATGCGTTAATCCAATGAGGTCATACAGAATGGGCTGATGGAAGTTAAAGCCTAATTGGAGGAAACGGATCATTGGGAACACAGCTTTGATATCCTGTTCCTGGCACCTTTCAGTGTCTCTCTTTCTCTCTGATTCCTGGCTACCACGATGTAGGCAACTGGACCCCTATTTACTTCTGGCCATGATGCTCTGCCTCATAATCACTCCACACCAATGGAGCAAACCAACCATGAAATGAGACCTCAGAAACCATGAGCCAAAGCAAGGCCTTATTACTTTTAAGCTGTTTACTCGGGCATTTGTGACAACATAAAGTTGGCTGTTGGCAGCAGGCAAGTGATCAGAGGAGACTCGTGTCTCCTGAGTCCTGAGCACCCTGCACCATCTCGGGTTTGTTTTATCCTCTCAAATGACATCTCAATTCTTGGAAACCAAAACTTGGAGAGAGCCTGAAGAGGTCTCTGGCAGAAGCTCTGCAATTAACTAGGATTCTTTTCAAAATGCTTGGTGAATGGAAATGGGCCATTGAAAGACTAATTGGGTCATTTGTTTATCTGAGTCATACAGGGGCTGTGGATCGAGACTATCCCAGAGGTTAGACCTCCGTATTCATCTGCTATCCTTCAGATTCTAGAGTGATAGCAAACCCTGGAGTGATTCCACACAGGTTCCCATGTAACAGTGAACACAGAGGGATGGATTGATCCACGTCTCTGGCAGGCAGGTTGTTACTAACTCCAACCACAAAACAGTCAGAGTCAACCAAGTTTGCCTCTGCAGCCCTTAGGTTATACTCAACGAGAGATTCCTTAAGTGGAAATAATTTCTTGTTTAAATTCTATATTGACCAGACTGGCATTGGTCACTTGGTAATCAGTCCTAGTGGAGAGATGAATTCTTTGAGTGAAATTGTCCCTGTAGACTAAGATCCACAGGAAGTTTTGTTTCCATGAGGAAAAATAAAAGATGCAAAGAAGATAACAAAAAAAAGGGGGTGAGAATACAGAGTCTAAACTAAAATGAACACAGGAAATCCTTACTAAAGCTTCTATATTAGAGGTCAGTGTGATAACTTTAACTAATCTAACATAGTTGCTTTTACCTCTGCATTAGAATTAAATGTAGCTCAATATTTAAATATCTCTACTTCTGAAAATGAAGCTCTTCTGAAAGAAACAGAGACACTCAAATGTATGAGGAGGAGCAAAAAGTGACACTTATCAAATACCAAAAGCTTCAGCTTCCCTGTTCTCTCCTCCATCTCTCCTTCATCTCTCCTCCATCTCTCCTGCATCTCTGACAGGAAATAGTGTTTTGGGTCCCAGGGGTCGCCACCAACTGGCACCTCCTCCTTTTTGATGCTTTAAAGGCCACCATTTTTGCCTTTCCCCTCCGAGTTCAACATTTCTCCACAGTTCTGCCATCTCTTTTCACGTTTAATACTTGCCCACCTCCGCTGAACCCCCTGCTCTTGTACCCCTCCAGTTATCCCATCACTCTGTAACTGATCCACTAGATGATTCTCAAGGTTCCTTTAAGTCATCACAGTTGATAACTCTGAGTCAATTTTCCTGGAACTCATCCCCTTGGCTTATCAACACTTCCCACATCACGCCGACTTTACGGGGCTCAATTGTCATTCTTTCTATTGTAAATATTTATGCCTATAAATTCTCGGTGTTTACATGAATACCTGAAATAGGAACTACTGGTCTCCCTCAAGAAAACACACTGCCATCCCTGTCCAGGAGAATTACGTGAAAAGGAAAAGATAATGTTAAAATCACACCAAGAGACCTGGATGCCCTTGGCCAGGAATGGGGTTTAAACTAAATATTGCCAGGCTGGAATGCAAAAATCAAGCATGAATTCGCCCATTCTTCTCCTTCTGGGTCACACCACATTTATACTTGGTCAGACAGATGTGTCTGGTGGCCTCCAGAGAAGGGCATGTCACCCCACTCACAGAGCACTTGGTCAATAGTTCCAGTGTCCAAGGAGCTTGTCAGTAGTGAAATTCATTGTGTGCCCTGATCCTCTCTGCCACATTATTAACCATCATCTCCTTGCCCATTCCCCAGCTGACATGGAGAACAGATGGCCATTATCTTTTCAAGGTCGGACCATGCAGAAGCATAAGAGTCTGAGGCAGAGCTCGTCAGCTACTTCCTCCCATCCGTCATCACTCCTCATAATACCCGCCCCTGCCCCCATCCTGTATCCGCACTCCATAAATCCCCATTGAAACACTAGATAAAAGACGTAATGGAAATAAACCATAGAGTCTGCTAGGTCTCTCTAAGGCCTGCTGCTGCTTAATATGGGAAACATTTCTTGCTGTTATCACTACTAATCCGTACAATCTCATTGTCCTCAGAAATAACAGGTGACATGGAGAAGGGTCCAGACAAGTGACAGATGACAGCAACAGAGATTATGTGTGTGGAATCACAAGTAGAGCTTATATGAAAGACAGAAATTACCTTGCATCCCCAATGACTTCCAGTGTAGATTCATCTAGAGTGTTCTAAGAAACAAATTCCTCCTGAGTTCACACAATTCTGAAAACTTCTAGGATCCTAAAATTTCAGCACGCAGACAAAGGATCAGCGTCGCTACAACTGATGCTAAACATTGCTGCAAACAGGTAGAGTAAATGATTTCGCTTCAGCCTGTGTGGATGCTCTTTCGTTTTGATGACACAAAGCGGGGAGTCACATCAACAGAGACACAAAAGAACAAAATATACTCTTTGCTTTCCTGATTATCCTGGAAGACAGTCTTTAGGGAACAGCTCTTTTTTGAAAGTGTCTGGAATTATAGAAGATGTCAGACTTTAGAGAGAAAAGACAGAATATATACTTTTCTGTCTAGAAACAGTTTAATGCATGGTTCTAAACCTGTGGGTCACAACTCCCAACAGGAGTCACCTATCAGATATCCTGCATATCAGATATTTACATTGAGATTCATAACAGTGACAAAAGTATAGTTATGAAGTAGCAACAAAATAATGTTATGTTTGGGGGAGGGGCGGCAATCACCACAACATGAAGAACTGTATTAAAGGATAGCAACATTAGGAAGGTTAGGAACCACTGGTTTAAAGAGAGAAGATCAGTGGATGCTGAGATGGGAAACTGGGCACAGGCACCTGGAAGGAGCAGAAGAAGAAGGAACTGGGAGAGGGATGAAGCGGTAGTGACTGCAGCTGGGGGTTGATGGCAGAGACCGACCATAATGAGCTAGCTCTATTGGCAGAGGGCAGTTTCTTATTTATTTTACAACTCTTAGCTCCTGGATTCCAAATCATAACGAAAGAATGTGGAGGTAAACAAGTGCCCCAAACCTGATATTTTTTATCTCCCAATAGATGCTTCCATCATCTCTTCAATAGCCCAACCAAGTCTGCCCCATCCCAACTTGAACCCCACGCTTTCAGAAATTCTGGAGCTTCCAATAGGCCATTCCAAATAAAGATGACAGTGCTTCAAATTCATAGCCTCATTTTCTTTTTTTTTCTTTTTTCTTTTTGTTTGTTTTTTTGTTTTTTTCAAGACAGGGTTTCTCTGAGTAGCCTTGGCTGTCCTGGAACTCACTCTGTAGACCAGGCTGGCCTCGAACTCAGAAATCTGCCTGCCTCTGCCTCCCAAGTGCTGGAATTAAAGGCGTGCGCCACCACTGCCCGGCTTCGTTTTCTTTAATTGTTGTTTCATACACACTTAGAGAAGGGACATAAACAGGTATATTTCTGTGAGTTCCATATAGTGAGTTTCAGGCCAGCCAGAGGTCACAGTGAGGATATGACTACCCACCAAACAAACAAAAATTACGTTTAGACCCAGGGAGATTTTGAAATGCATTTGTTTCTGAATTGGAGAAAAATTTAAAACATTAACTTAAAAAAATGGGACAACCTCATATGCTCTTTGGCAGGGTAAAGATGAAGACAGTGTTGAAGGGAGAGAGGGACAAAGATGGAGAGGGAAAGAAAGAGGAAGAGAAGGGGAGAGAGATGGAGTCATAAGATCTTGAAAGCCTGTCTTACCTTGGTACCAAGCTTAGCTACCATCCTCCCCCTTTGCTGTGATTCACATGAGCTTCACAGAACTGAGATACCCTGTGACTTCTCTCCACAGGCATCCTGAGGGGTGTGAGAATCTCAGCTGCTGCCCAGTGGCCATGAAGGCTGGGCATGGACCCTGACGTCACTCTCTGTGCTATGGAAGCAAGCAGGGTCACTCTAAGACCATCTCAGAGTCCAAGAAAAGTATCATCTTGAGATGGCTGGAAAATCAAATAGCTTCTGATGGTACAAGCTGCTAAGGATAAAGCAAGAACCATTTTTCTTTAAGAGAAATTTTATTTATTACATTTTTTTTTCTGTATGTGTTTACATGATAGGGCGGATTACTGGGTCGGTGGAAATCACAGGACAATTCTATGGGGTCAGTTCTCTCTTTATACTTGGCTGTGAGTTCCAGGGGTGAAATATAAGAAGCACCTTCACTCATTGAGCTGTCTTGTCAGCCCTGTGACAAATTTAGCACATGCAGTTTAGAAGGTCTAGGAAGAGCCCTCCTGTCCACCCATATATTCTACTAAGCCTGTCTGAGACAGATGGCTGGTACTCTACATCCAAACCTGTCCTAAGAGAAGCTCCCTTGTGTTTTTAAATACTGGAACTGTGTTTAGTTGTTGTTTGTTTTACTGTAAGATTATTTGGCATCTAGTCTATTCTTTCATGTTCCATTCATACTGCTTAATGCCATAATTCCCTCTTTCAGACAGTAGTGATCTGAAGACATAGCTCAGACAGAAGGTTAGCTCTGGTTAGTGCTTCCTATGTATATGTTTACTCTAGTAATCTACAACCAGGTTAATACCCCTGACTCCTGTACTTCCTCAGACAGGGACAGACCTCAGGAATCCCTTGAGAGTTGTTCTTCTCTTATTGTGATCTAATGATGGAGATTGCACAACAGTGTGTAGCTGACCCCCACCAAGTGCAGTGTTTCCTACCTCTGCAAATGAAATGCCTTGCTTTCACAAAGTAATAAGTAGTATGTAGAGGAGCATAGAAAGAACTGATGTGCCAGACTTACATCTGCCAAAGAAAGAACATAAAAATCCATGCCCCCTGATGGACATTGATTATAAAAATCCTCAACAAGATGCCAGAAAAGAGAATGCAGATGTGTACAAAAGGAATAATATACCACAACCAAGTAGGATTGATCCCAGAATTCAAGTTTGATGCAGCATATGAAAATCAGTGTACCACGGAACAGTAGTAGAATTAAAGACCAAACTGCAGACAACCATTAGACATACTCCACACAATTTCATGATACAAACACTTGAGCTAAGAATAGAAGAGCATTAGTAAGAACCCAAAGCTAGCATCGCTTCTGACAATGAAAGATTGCAAGCTTTTCAACACTCTAGTAACAGATAAGGATTCAGCCCTCGCTGCCTCTAAACCACATTGCTTTGGAGGTTCTAATAAGTAAATTCTGCAGCAAAGAGAACAGACATTCATAGTGAATAGGAAAAGTAAAACTGTGCATATCTTTAGCATAATTCTTTTATCTAAAAATCCCAAGCGGTACCCACTTCCCCCCCCACACACACATACATTTGTGCTTCTTATACTCATGCACACACACACAGAGGATTATGATGTAAGATCAATGTACAAAAAAAAATGAAAATAAGCAATAAGTATTCTAAAATAAAACCAAGACATTCAATGCATGATAACCTCAGCAAATTGTATGATGTAATGTTGTGTTTATGTGTATGTGTGTTTATCTGTGTGAGCGTGTACCATGTGTGTGAGAATCCTCAGAGAGAGCATTGGATGCCCTACAGCTGAAATTATAGAGGTTTGAGTCACCTGAAATGGGTGTATGAAACTAAATTTGAGTCCTCTAGGAGAGCAGGAAACACTAGTAACCACTGAGCCATATCTCTAGGCCCCTCATATATCCATATATAAACTGGGTATGTAAAGAACTCTTGCAATGACTCAACAATTAAGAGGTAAAAGTAGACAGCAAATTGAAGAGAGATTTCTCTGAAGAAGGCTTATAAATGGTCAATTAGCACTTAACAAGGGGTCCATCAGGGAGTAATGAAACCTAAGCGAGGAGATACCACTTCTTATTCAAAAGATTGACTCTTGCCAAAAACACAGGCAATGATGAGACTTGAAAAACATGGAGCGATGCCATCATCCATCACTAACAGAAATGTAAAATCATGTGGCTGCTTTCAAATTTTCAATTCCTCCAAGATATTAAACAGAAATTATACTTAGTCACACATCTAAGATCAATGAAAACACATGTTTGTCCAAAATCTTATGAATAAATATACATAGCAATATTCTTCATAGTTGCCAAAAATTGTGGAACCAACCAAAGTATCCATGACACAAGTGATAAGTGAATAAAATACGGCACATGCATACAATGGAATGTTATGGTGATAAATAGGGATAGAGTACTGATACCCTTGACAGCTTGGATGAACAAGACAATACTATCATTAGTAAAAGAACACACAGAGACACAAAAACCATACACCCTATCATTCCAATTGTATAAAATGTTCAGAAGTGGCAAATATATAGAGGTAGAAGATAGACTACCTTTGCTGAGTACTATGATTAGATGGAAGGCATGGGGCTTCCTTTACTGCTGATGAGACCCTTATGGAATTACGTAGGTAAACAAACTAGGGAGGTGTTCAATTTGGAACTGCAAACTCTCTGAAGCAATCAACTCCTTTGTCTTCCCAACAGCAATGGCTAAGGCAACTTCCCCTCGACCCTTTCTGCTGTTTCTTTTTGGTAAAAGTCAGGTTACTAGGTACTAAGTGATATCTTCCTGTATTTTTGGACTTGCATTTTCCTAGTGACTAAGATATATTATATGGGTGAAATGATGCAGAATTTTTGGACATTGGTTCTCAGTGCAGATCTGTTAAAACTTTGTGGTCTCTAAGTAATGAACCCAGAGCAGAGCTTTTGTTTCAGTAGGTTCTAGGATGGGACCTGTCTGTCAGGAAGCCATGATTAAAAGCTCAGGATTGACCAGCAGAGTGGCTCAGGTTCCTTCCGGTCTCTCTGGGATGGTGTCCTGAGCGGACCTTGGGCACAAGCTCTGCAGCCAGTCCCACAACACCCAGAGGAAGCTGCTGCACTCCCAGGTGCTCTAACAAGCCCAAGGTCACAGGATCCCAAAATCACAGGGTCACAGAGACTGCCTGACTCTGAGGAGTTCTGATACAACCAGGATCACAGGAAGGACTTGTTAGCATCACCGAGTGCCTGCACCTGTAGATAGGCAGGACCACAGATCTGTTACCATGGCAATGCCCCCCCATTCCCAAGAACCCCTAGGGCTACCCAATTTCACCTGGGCAATACATACGTCATCACGCAGATATAAAGGAGAAACCCTCCTCTCTCCGCCCTTTTGTTCTCCCCTTTCTCTCTTTGCGCGCGACCTTCCCCCACTCTCCCCAATTAAACCTTCTTCACGTGGTATTGTCTGGACCTGGTGTGTGGTGTTTAACTCGAGTCGTCTCTTAAACTATCAGGACTGACTCCAGTCAGAATTAGCAAGGCAGGTAGCCCTAGAGATAACCAGATGGCAGGGGGGGGGGCAAGCTTAAGAAAATAAACAACACAAACCAAGGTTACTTGGCATCATCAGAACCCAATTCTCCCACCATAGCCAGTCCTGGACACACCATCACAACAGAAATGCAAGATTCAGATATAAAATCACTTATCATGATGATGATACAGGACCTTAAGAAAGACATAAATAGCACCCTCAAAGAAATACAGGAGAACACAGGTAAAGAGCTAGAAGCTTTTAAAGAGGAAACACAAAAATCCCTTAAAGAACTACAGGAAAACATAATTAAACAGGTGAAGGAAATGAGCAAAACCACCCAGAATCTAAAAATGGAAATAGAAACAATAAAGAAATCAGAAAGAGAGA
>JADRCD010217072.1:0-18251 GCA_019843815.1 Montemys delectorum
TGACAATCTGAGTTCGGATCCCCAACAGCCACATAAAACTCCAGATCCATCTGCAACTTCAGGGCAGATCCCTGCAAATGGCTGCCAATCTGTGAGTTTCAGATTCAGTGAGAAAACTTGTCTCAACAGATAAGGTGAAGCCTGATCAAAGAATACACCCAACATTGACCTCCTGCCTCTATAGACAGAATGCACACGTGCGTGCCCTCCTCCCGACCCCCACTCCACACGCATGCACATACACAAAGGCTAACTAACCATGGTTAAACAGAGTTCATCTCAAGAATATAAGGATGGCACCTTTTAAGAGCTCGACTCACATACAACCATTATATAGGTGCTGGGAAGTGACATGTACGTTTTAAGCAGTTTTCATTCCAGATGTTCTGGTTTAGTTGACGATGGATAACTACTTCATGTTCATATTTAGATGGGACATTTATGTCCCTCCCTCCAAGACGAGGGGTGTCATGAGAAGAGGGGAAGAAGGTTGTAAGTGCTGGAGGATATCAGTAATCCTAGGAAACACTGTCGTCTAGCTATGACAAGGCTGATCAAATCATGAACACACCACAGCTGTGTCTACCTACACAAGACCCTGCACTGAAACGTAAGCCATGAAAGTAAGCGGGGACTAGCTGGGGAGAAGAAAGCTGTCGGTAGGACTGGGAGGGAGGCGAACACAAGAGGGTGGGTAAATTCACGATACAGCACACACATGTCTAAAACTATCAAAACTAAATTTAGTCATTAGTTTATTAATTCAGGCACCTGTCACCAGGATAATAACTAAATGGACTGTGGTGTGTTTTAGTCAGCTCACACTGGTAAGATAAAAGACATAGACCAGGTTATCTCAAATAACCGATATTCATCTTAGCAATTCTAGGGGCTGGGAAGTCCCAGATCAAGGAGCACACGTGGCCAGGTTGCAGCCAGGCCTCGTCTCCTGAGTCACTGGTGGCAATCTTCTTGGGTGTCTTTACACGATGATGGAGTCAGGCAGGAGCATGATTCCTTTTTCCATGAAGTTCTAAGATAAGCCAAACTAACCGAGGAGACACCTGAGCCGTGGTTGTCTGAGGCGGAAGGGTAAAGGCTCTGCTGGGAGGAATGATGGGATTGTTGTATAACCAGAGTGGGGGCTGGGCTTCAAAGTGAACCGCTTTGTCAGAACATATGAAATAGCATACCGAAGTTTGTACATCGAATTGGGCACCGATTTTACTAGGATAATAAGAACTGAAAACAGGTTCGGTGAGATGGTTCAGTGGGAAAAAGCACTTGCCACCAAGCCTGATGACCTGAGTTCAGTCCCTAGGACTAATGTTGTTAGAAGAAGAGAACCAACTCCTAACAAGTGCCCAATGGTACATGAGAGAACACACAAGTACATACATACACATGCAAACACACATGTATACACATATACACGTACATACACAAATATGAACACATACATGTACACACATACACACATGTACACACACACATAAATAAATGTAATTTTAAAACTTGTATAAAATACTGAATGCAAACATTGAACTCCAGGTAATGATATGCATGCTGAAATTTTTACAGATAAAATGTACTGATGCTTCCAATTTACTTTGAAATACATCAAAAAAAAAAAAATGAAGACAACTTTAGGGGTGGATGAAAGGAAGGGCAGATGGCAGTTATATAATTAAAACAACTAGGGCAGGGTGTTGATTGAAACAGTGAGGTGCTGGGTGTGGGCTGTGCCCCCTGCAATTCTTTCATCTTATCTGTGTGCTTGAAACTTGACAGAATAAAATGTAAAAGGGCTGCCCAAGCCTCACCCTGGGTCAGGCACAAGCAGCCAGGCAAGGTCATCAGCAAGCCCTGGGTGGCAGCTGTCACCACTATTACCAGCCGCATTTCAAATGCAAACGCCTTTGGGGACCTTTGTGTCCTCTGAAGTAGGGAGGAGCTGAAGCAGGAACAGACCGCTCTCCAGTCCCAGGCTTGCTGTCCCCCAGCAGCAAAGGCCCAGGGCTATCAGACCACCTAAGATTCCCAGGGAACCCACAACTCCAGGTTTTGGTATATGTGCCAGATCATTTTTTTCCCCAAGATATTTTGCTTTGAAAATACAGAAAATACATCTGACCCTCATTTCTTTTCAAACTCTATCTTCGTAAGGAGCTAGGAAGAAGAAGAAAGTCCAATATTATTGATCACGTTTTTGGTTTTGGTTTTGGTTTTTCTCCAGAGGCTCGTTGGTGAGATGTTCTTTCTGCTCTTCTGGAGAACCTGAGTTTGGGTCCCAGTACCAACACCAGCTTCTCACAGCCTGATCCAGCCCCAGCTCCAAGGAAGCCCACACCTTCTTCTAGCCTCCCGAAGCACCTGCACACATGTGGCGTATGCTCACACAGACACAAACATATGCATAAATAAAAAATGTTTAATCCAAAATATGCTTTTTTTTTTTCCAGACAGGGTCTCATGTATCTGAGGCTGGCTTTGAACTCTCTATGTAACTGAGGAAGATTTTGAACTTTGGACATCTTGCCACTACCTCCCAAGTAGTATTACAGGTACATGCTAAAGTAATGATTCTCAACCTATGGGTCAAGACCCCTTTGGGAGCCGTTCAAATGGCTGTTTCACAGGGGTCACCTAAAACCATCTGTGTATCAGATATTTATGCTATTATTCAGAACAGTAGCAAAATTACAGTTATGAAGTAGCAATGAAGATAATTTTCTGGTTGGGGTTCCCCACAATGTGAGGAACTGTATTAAAGGGTTGCAGCATTAAGAAAGGTGAGAAGCACAGCTCTAGATCATCAAACACAAGGTTTTCAGGTCAGCAAGCTCTCTACCTGCTGGGCCACACATCCTCAGCCCCTAACTGACTGAAGTTTATAAGAAAACCTAAGGGTTCCTGTAAGATGATGGATTATACATTCAATATGTAAAAACGAATAGCTCTGCTATACATAAATTACAATCTATTAGGAAACATACATGAAGTTGAAATCCAGTTTTCAATAGCAACAAAGGAAAAAAGAAACAAACACAGTAAGAAATAGCAGGCTATGACGCAAAGTGTAAAATGTTACTGGAGTCTGGCAAGATGGCTAAGCAGGTCATGGTGTTTGTCACTGTGCCTTGAGGACCAGAGTTCAATCTCTGGGACCCACGTGGTGGAAGGAAGAAACCAACACCGAAAGTTCTCTGGGAATTGGAGAGAAGGGTCATAGCTAAGGGCACTGACTGCTCCTCTAGAGGACCCAGGTCCAATTCCTAGAGCCCACCTGGCACCTTTCAACCATCTCTAACTCCAGTTCTAGGAAGCCAGCGTCCTCTTCTTGCCTCCACAGACACCAGGCACTCATAGGTGCACATATATACATGTAGGCAAAACACTCATACACACAAAACGAAGTAAAACAAATTCATGTTTAAAAAATTATCTTCTAGCCGGGCGGTGGTGGCGCACACCTTTAATCCCAGCACTTGGGAGGCAGAGGCAGGTGGATTTCTGAGTTTGAGGCCAGCCTGGTCTACAGAGTGAGTTCCAGGGCAGCCAAGGCTACACAGAGAAACCCTGTCTCAAAAAAACCAAAAAAAAAAAAAAAAAAAAATAGCTTCTGACTTCCATTTACACTGTGGTGTGTGCATGTGCACACATACATACACACACACACACACACACACACACACACACGGGGGTGGGGGGAGAGAAATGCTAAATACAGTGGGGGTCTGTGAGATGGCTCAGAGGGCAAAAGGGCCTTACTGTCAAACCAGGCAACCTGTCCTTTGATCTCTCTCTCTCTCTCTCTCTCTCTCTCTCTCTCTCTCTCTCTCTCTTACACACACACACACACACACACACACACAGAAGCACATTCACACACATAGGCACATAACAATAAATGAGTAAATACATAATACATAAAATTTCACAAGTAAAAAATGGAAGGTTCCCAAAGTCCAGGCAATACAGGTTCCGTGATGCTTCGGAAGCAGCAGCACCAGCACCTCTCCAGCCTGAGACAGAGAATCCTATTTGCTCTCCCCTGAAGTCAGCTATCAGAGGTCTCTGTGCTCACTAGGGGAACCTAGGATGCTAGCTCACAAGGTTGTTCCTTCAAGGGAAGGAATGTGCAACCTGTTATCATCCCAGAAGGCTTGGCTTGGATCAAACATGTTTTCTAGCCTGGTGACCTTTGCACTGTGGCTGGAGACCACATTAGATCTTCCCCAAGACCCTTGTCATGTCTGTTTCTCAGTCAATCACATGTCACATGTACTTTACAGAGTTTTGATGTAGTCACATTCAATCTTTATTCAGCTTACTTTGTTCCTCCAGAAAACGTGTGCATGCTTCATTGTGCACATGGGACTGAGCTGATTATCACCAGGACAGTTCTCACCAAATTGTGCTAAGCTTAAATATGACTAAAACAACCTATGTGGGGCCAGACTCCTGAAGTCTGAACCAACACCTGCTACCGAGTCCTGTACAAGCAAACTGCTTTCTTGCTCCCTCAGATTGCATAGATCACAGGGATCTCCCCACAGCTGACCTTGTGGCCCTTGGGTATCTTTATTGGACCCTGGCCTTTCCCACCTTTCCTCCCCCTCCTCCTCTTCCTCTTCCTCCTTCAGTTTCTGACTAGGGCTCCATATACCCATGCCATTGCCCATAATACCTTGCAACTCAAGCAATGCTTCTGCCCCTCAACTTCTTTGAGGCTTCTTAGCCAAGATCGTAATATGATTTCCCAGAAAACCTCATAGTATACTTCATATGCCCCTTACATTTCTCGTTTTCTCACAGTCAAGGCCCTAGAACTTGTTCTGGCCAGGGAAATCTCCACTTTGAGATGGAGGCAATGGCAAGTAAGTCTCTAAGTTCTGCTCCTGTGGGGCTCCTGCTCTCAAACCCAAGGCCTTATGCACGCGGCACAAGCACTAGGCTGCTGAGCTGTGCTCTAAATGCACGGTGAGCCCCATTAAAGCAGCAGGTAAACACTTTTCAGAAGGCAAGTGCTAAATAGCAAGTTCATGTGAAAGATAGCACGTAGGACAGAGCATGGTGACATACACGGCATCTCAGAACTCTGGACACTGGCTAGAAGGAACAGAGGTTCAAGATCATCCTTAGCTATATAGTGAATCTGAGGCCAGCATGGCCTACATAATGAGTTCCAGGCCAGCCAAGACTACATAGTGAAGCCTGTCTCCAAAACCCAAACATGAGGAATAGATAGATAGATAGATAGATAGATAGATAGATAGATAGATGATAGAGATAGACAGACAGACACACAGACAAATAGACATTGATATGATAGATACATACATAGATACATACATTAATATGGTACATACAACATACATACATTGATATGATAGATATATACATAGACACATACATACATTGATATGATACATACACACACATAGATTACAAAGCATCAGCAATTATAATAATTTGCTATGGAAACATGAATTAATGGAGCAGCCAGTGAAGGGAACAGAGACTCTAGAGAGAGACAAATTGCGCAGATTTTAGTACAGGTTTGGTTGTCAGAAACAAAGAGGCCAGCTTTGATGGTCTGACAGCGTTGTCATCTAGCTAGCCAGTCCACAAAAAGCAAAACCCCTGCCTCCCGTCATCACATTTTATAAATTATGTGGTACTGGGATGGAATCCAGGGCCTCCTGTGTGCTAGCAAGCACTCTACCGACAGGTTCATCCTAGCCCTCTACCTGTCTTCTTACATATCTACATTTTGGATAGATGCAAGATTTAAACATTAAAAATAAATCCATGAGCTAGGATGGTGGCTCAGTGGCTAAAGTACCCACTGCACAAATGTAAGGACCAGAAATGGCAGACAGATGTGACTACCTGCCTCATGGGATAAGGTTGGAGAGCTGTGGAGTATGATCTTCCACATCACCCCTGGGCTTCCATACCCAGGCACAGCCTCATATGTATGCCTCCCCCACACAAAAAAGCCATGTATACACACAAGTGCACAGCGCATGCGTGCACAAGTATATATACACACACACACAGAGACAAAGAAAAATAATAAATTCATGAAATAAAACAGAAAACATAATTTGAAATTCAGAGAACAGTACGATCTTCCCTGTATGTTCCTGAGGCATATATAGATATAAATCCCAGGAATTGTTTTGGAAATTAGCAAATGTAATTACACAGACAAATGGAAAATTTCTTCACAAAATAAAAATGAGTCAATGTATCCTTGATTTTGTTATTTTTACTTTGGAACTTTTAAATGTCTTAATAAAAAAAATAGAATTGACTCTAAAAGACAACAAAAAAAGAATTGCATATATACATATACGATGCACACACATATGCCAATAGAGAATGATCTCCACATATATTATTAGTTGGCGAAAGCAGGACAATGTCGAGGCCAGTTTCTGAGCACCCATGCATGCTACAGAATTATACAGAGCCTCAACCCAACCCTTGGAGGCCAGTCTTTAAACCCAAAGTATACACATTCAAAGTGTTCATGGAACACATACAAAATGCCTTGAAAGATGCAGGAGTAAATTTTCAGAAGAAACGGAACATTCTTTTCCAATCCAACCCTCTATCACTTACCTTGTACTATGATGGTTTCTGCTCTCTAAATCCTAGATCGAAATCACTGGGCTAGATCTACCTGGATGAGACCTGCAGAGTCCCACAGTCACAAAAAGACAGGTGAGCTTGGGTGGGGAATAAGGAGTTTGCCTAGACATGGAAATAACTTACTATCAAAGACCTGAGTGGCACACTTTACAGACCCTGAGCGGGGGCGGAAGTAGGGGAGAAGAATCTTGACTTTCCTGGTTGCCAGCTGGGTTACCTCAAACATATCCATGTGCTTCTGTGTTCGTCACTCCTCTAGAAAGAAATTGTTACACTTGCCTTCTAGAACCTCTCCTGGGGGTTGAATGAGACAATACAAGTAAGGTGCTTAGTTAAAGGGCATGTGTGTAGCAAACATTTAATTAGTAGTCGTTGGAGAGAAGTTAAATTAATTATTTCACCGTGGTATTGTGGAATATTATGTGGCATTCGGAAAGAATTAGACAGGGCTGTGCCTACTCATATAGAAAGTGCTCCAGGCACATTCCTCCATGAAAACGGAGCAAATGAGAGACCAGCCTGTGCACCAGAAGTGCATTTGGGGAAGGAGAGATTGAGAAAAAAATCGTTATGCGCATTAAGAAATACGCAAGGTCGCATGCCAGTCTGTGAGCAGGGTTAGCTCTGGGGTTCCAGAAGGAGGTGGGGCTGGAAGAAAAGGACTTGGCTCTTCCCTCGGTGCGCCACCGCACCATGTGAACTTTTTAGTCTAGCATTGATCACTTTTTCAATCTAACAGGGAGGTACATCCTCCCCCCACCCCCTGCCCCCTCGAACTGTAATGGGAATTGGGGCTCCGGGGCGGCGAGGAGCCCGCTGAGCCTGGCGCTATCAGCTCCGCCATCAGCCGCCATGCGCCCCGCTGCTCACGGCCGGGGCCCAGGCAGTGATGATGAGGCACCGCACCGTGACTGTGGCCCGGGCTGTGCCGCATTAGCATTGTGCAGCCCTCTGTTTGTTCTTTTGTGCTCATTTTCCAGCCAGAGAAACTCGGCGCCGCCCTGGCCGCACCCTGAGCCACCAGACCACCAAGGCTGCAGACTAGGCCACTGCCCCACTGCGACCCTGAGGTCCCCAGCCTCCTCCCACCTAACTTGTGCTGTTTCGGACCTGGAGAGAAGGGAAGGGCCAAAAAGCCTCGTCCTGGATCTGCCCCTGGACAACAGGGAGGCAGGCACTCTGTGCCCTAGGGCACGAGAACAGACCCTAGTGTCTGACACACTATTTAACTTATTCTTCCTCCACCCCTAGGAATTCCTATGTCCAAGGAAATAGAACACACAAGGGTCACTTGTCTTGGACTTAGCAAGGATCTTGACCTCCCAGAAGCTACTCCACAGGAGGAGGAAACAACAGAGAGCAGCTATGGTGACCCGCTAAAGTAGACCCAAGAGAGCCCTTGGCTCTAGGAAAGTTTCTGGCCAATTCCAACAAAGAGGCCAGAAAAAGAGTGGCCCTTAAGGAAATAGCTAAGTTGCCCAGAGAGTCCAGCATGCTATGTCTGCTGCCTGGGCACCAAAGCGGGTGGCAGTTTCTATCCACCATCCCGAACTCTTCACCAACTCCTGCCCGCCAGGTTGTTCTGCTCATGCTGTTAAGTAGTTACCTGGAAAGGGGCGCAATGAGGAGGGGACAAACCAGGCTATAGTGACAGGCACACAGATGAAGAATGTTTCAAGACTCCAGAAATAAGCCATCGTATTGACCACCAGTTCATTGTTTGGCAACTATGCCAAGAGAATCCCGTGGAGCTAGTCACGCAGCAAATGGTGGGACATCCAAAGTCTCCTCTGCACACCATTTCACGTGGAAATTAACCCAAGAACCCAGGAGCTGCCAAGTGGGAGAGTACTCATTTGCCTA
This sequence comes from Montemys delectorum, assembly GCA_019843815.1. Taxonomy (NCBI): domain Eukaryota; kingdom Metazoa; phylum Chordata; class Mammalia; order Rodentia; family Muridae; genus Montemys; species Montemys delectorum. The sequence goes on from JADRCD010217072.1 coordinate 8,527, forward strand.
GCATGCTCAAGGCTCCCAGCACCATGAAGAAAAAAAAAAAAAATAACCAAAAACCTCAAAATGGACCACAGCCTTAATGGACGAGGAGGAAGAAAAAGAGGGACAGACAAATCAAAGCCAAAAGCCTTGGAAGACGGGCTGGAGCAATGACTCAGCAGGTAAGAGCCTGCTGTTCTTTCAGAGGATTTTAGTTCTCTTCCCAGCACCCACCTCAGTAGCTCATAACCTCCCAAAACTCCAGCTCCTCAGGACCTGCTCCCTCTTCTGGCATACATGGGCACTGCACCCACATGCACAGACACACATACTTACATTAATTAATTTTTTTAAAACAATCTTTTAAAAATAGCTTAGGAAACATGAGACCTGTCTTAAACAAACCAAAACAAAAAATTAAAAACCTTTGCACTACAAAACAGTGAAAAGGAAACCCCAATGTCTTAATTACTTTTTTTTATTGCTGTGATAAAACACTCTGACCAAGGAAAGTTACAAAAACAAAACATGGAATTGGGCTTATGGTTCCAGGGTGTTAGAGTCCATGATAGCAGAGAGAAGGCTTCATGGCAGGAACACCTGAGAGCTCACATCTGATCCACAAGTACAAAGTAAGAGAGAGACACTAAGAATGGTGTGGTCTTTTGAAACACTGAAGTTCACTCCTAGTGATATACCTCCTCCAACAAGACCACACCTGCTAATCCTTCCTAAACAGTTTCATCAACTAAGGGCCAAGTATTCAAACATATGAGCCTATGGGAGCTATTTTCATTCAAACCACTACACCCACAAACGATTTTTTAAAAATTATAAATGATGTATCTAATAAGGGATTTCCAGCCAGAATACAGAACATATAAAGAATTAGTACTACTTAGTAATAAAAAGATGAACCAGTAATTTAAAAAAAAAAAAAGACTCCATCCAAAAGCACAGGAAACAAAGCCATAGATAGGCAAGAATCACAATCAAACTAAAAAGGTTAGCAAAGAGACAAGTTAAGAAATGAGAGGAGATATTTGCTATATATACATAACTCTTAAAAACTCAGCAATAGCAACAAGGGCTGGGGATGTGGCTCAGCTGAAGCAGTGCATACCTCGCATGCTGAAGCCCCAGGTTTGATCTCCAACACTACATACACTGGGCATGGTGGAGCCCATCTGTCATCCCAGCACTTGGAAAGTAGAGGCGAGAGGAGCAGAAGTTCAAAGTCATCCTCAGCTGTATAGCAAGATGGAGGCTAGCCAAAGACAGATAAGATCCTGACTCAACAAAATGAACAAACAAACAAAATCCCACAACCCAATTTTAAAATGAGCAGTAAGCCAGGCAGTGAGGGCTCACATCTTCAATCCCAGCATTTGGGAGGACAAAGGCAGACAGACGTCAGTGAGTCTGAGGCCAGCTTGATCTACAAAGTGAGTTCCACAACAGCCAAGGCTACACAGAGAAACCCTGTCTCAAAAAGATAATAATAATGATAGATCCAAGAAGACAATTTTTAAAGGTGTAGAAATGGCTAGTGATATACAAAAAAATATTCAACATGACTAAATGTTACCAGACAAATGCAAATCAAAGGAACAGTATATCACCTAATTCCAGCAAGAATGGGTGTTACCAGAAAGACAACAACAACAACAACAACAACAACAAAAATAGCACATGCTGGTGAAGATGTAGAGGAAGAGAAACCTTTATACGTTATGCTCATGTAAGACCACACAGCTGTTATGGAAAACAGTACAGAGAATCCTCAAAAAACTGAAAGCTACAACTAGCACATGATCCTTTAACTTCATCACCGGACATAGGTCCAGAGGAGATGACGTTAGTGTGTCAGTGGTACAGCTTTACTCCCAAGGTCATTGCAGCCTGGATTCTCAGCAACCAAGAAATGGAAACAGTGTAGCTGTCCATCAGCTGACAAGGACAGAGACAAATCTATGAAGGAGTACTACTAAGCCATTGAAAAAACAAACAAACAAACAAAAAATGAGAGTTTGGGGCTAGAGAGATGGCTCAGAGGTTAAGAGTATTGACTGCTCTTCCAGAGTTCAATTCCCAGCAACCACGTGGTAGCTCACAACCACTTGTAGTGGGATCTCATTCTGATGTGTCTGAAGATAGCTACAGTGTACACACACACACACACACACACACACACACACACACACACTAAATGATATCTTTAAAAAAAAAACAAAACAAAAAAACAAAAATAAAATAAAAAACCGAGAGCTTGTCATTTGCCCCTAAGAGGGTCCAGAAAGACAGGTCCTGTGTGCTAACCAGGGAAGAAGGGCTGGCAAAAGGCTGGCCAGTCAGTCCTAAGCTGCTTACCAGAAGAGAGTCAGAAGCTGTGGTGTCATGCACTGCACAAGACCACAGACGGCCATTATGTACCATGTATCTTGAAGAGTTAGAATTAAGGCATTTTGGATGCCACATATCCAGCCTTTAATATGTGACATGATGTTGCCATCTAAAGAGAGTCACCCTTGAGAAGACACAATTGAGGGACAGAAGAAAAATTACAAACAAAATCTCACAACATGTTAAGTTTATAGCCTTGTGCTTGGTTCATTCAGACTTCTCCTGGGTACATAGTCTGCAGGTGGGCTATGCCTCCAGTGAATGTTTGAGGATATTGATTTGTTTAACTTGGTTACACAATGGGTACAGGTACTGAAACATTATGCAGTAGTACTCTATTAATATGTGAAATTCTAGTGGTGTTTTTTTTTTTACATATGGGTTGAAAAGAATTTAATTAAGGGGGAGTATAAATAGCTATTTTACAAAAGACATATAAATGGGGGCTGGAGAGATGGTTCAGCGGTAAGAGCTCTGATTGCTCTTCTGAAGGTCCTGAGTTCGGATCCCAGCAACCACATGGTGGCTCACAACCACCCATAATGAGATCTGACGCCCTCTTCTGGTACGTCTGAAGACAGCTACAGTGTATTACACCCGAGCACGGGGCAGAAGCGACAAGGGCAGGATCGAGCAGGGCCGGCAGAGGTCCTGAGTTCAATTCCCAGCAGCCACACACATGATAGCTCACGTGATAGCCATCTGTACAATCACAAATAAATAAAATAAATCTTTAAAAAAAAAAAAAGACATATAAATGGCTGATAAACACATAAAAAGATGCTCACTCAGAATCATTGATAATTGGGGACACAAGCACACAAGCATCAAACTACTGCTCTAGAGTGACCATACGTCACCGAGACAGTTTATGGAGAAACCAGAGCTCTCGTGCACTGCTGACACAAACATAAAATGCAACAAGCACTGGAAATAGTTTGGTAACTCTACAAAAACAACGAGGCATAGAGTTACCACATGACCCAGACATTCTATGCCTAGGTATAATCAAGAGATAAAACACAGATAAATAAAAACTGCATCTTAGAGGGCTAGAGAGGTGCCTCAGCAGCCAAGTGCATCTGTGACTCCTACAGAGGCCTGAGTTCCGCCCAAGTTCTGTTCCTAGCACCAGGTGACACACACCTGCCAATAACCAGCTCCGGGGGATCTGACATGCCTCCTCCAGCCTCCCTAGGTACACACATGCATGTGTGCATACACGCGGAGGGACACGTATACATAAATTAAAATAAATGTCTTTTTAAATGGCCATGAGTTTCCTATTAATTTTATCTATGATTGCCAGAATATAAACAATTCAGTGGTGGATGGGTAGGTGAAATGTGGACTGCCCGAATGGCAGAATATGAGTTTACAGGGTACATCTGAAGTACCAGGGGCCTGCTACACAATGAACTTTCAGGACGCTATACCAAGTGAGAGAAGCCAATCACAAAAGGCCACGTATTGTGTTACTCCGTTTGCATGAAATGGCTAGGGCAGGAAAACACATAAAGGCAGAAAGTAGATTTGAGGCTGTGGGGAGCTGAATGGGAAAGGTAATTGAGAGGGACTGCGGCCAAGTCTCAGGCTTCTTTGGGGTGTGATTTAAGGATCCTACAATTAGACAGTCCCTGTAAAAACACTAAAGCCCACTGAATCACACACATCCAACAGATGAATTTATGGTGTGTGAATTACATCTAATTAAGCTGATTTTTTTAGAAGGAGGGCTGGGAGAAGACTCAGAAGATAATTGCCACACAAGCCTGATGATCTGAATTTGGTCCCCAAAACCCATGTGAAAAGATGGATAAGGCGGTATGCATTTGTGGTCCCAGCACACTTATATATAGGGAGATGTGAGGTAGAGACAGACAGATCTTCCAGAAGCCCAAGAGTGGGAGCGGGGCGGCAGAAACAAGAGAGACCCTGCCTCAACACGGTAGAAGGAGAGGACCAACTCCCCAAATGTCCTCTGACCTTTACACATGAGCATACACACCAGAATAATTAATAAATAAATATATTTTCTAAAAATGTTTTTAAAAGAAGGCATGTGGGTGTGGTGCTACCTTCAATCTTGGCACCAAGAAGACCGAGACAGGAGGATTACAAATTTTAGGGCTAGTCTGGGCTATGGAGTGAGAGACCTTGTCTCAAAGAAACAAAACAAGAATAACTAGGCCAGACTTGTAGCTCAGTGGTGCACTGCTTGCCTAGCACCCAAAAGGTCACAGGTTCAACCCCAGGCATTACAAAATTTTAAACTTTTCAACTGAAATAGGGGGTAAAAGAGAAGAGGTTGGAACATTACCTGTGCGGTGACAGTCATGTAGAGAATTCAGCAGTGGGCTGAAATGTAGCTCAGTGGGTAGGGAACTCGCCTTAACACACAGGGAACCGCTGGGTTTGACCCCCAGCATCTCATAAACCAGGTGTGGCAGTGTATACCTGCAATCCCAACACTTAGTATTCGGAGGATTAGAAGCTCAAGGTTATAGATGTCTACATGTTTTGAAGCCAGCCTGGTATACATGGGATCCTGGAAGGAGCTGGGGGTGGTGGTGCTGGTGGTTAGACAGGGATGGGGGGAGGGGAGGGGGAGGGGAGGGGGAAGGGGACGGGGGAGGGGAGGGGGAGGTCACAGTTGAAAACATCCTAGCTCTTTTTTTTTCTCCAGCCTGCGATCTTCCATTTCTCCAGACAGGTGGACATCTTTGGGGACAAGCAGTTCCCAGTGACCACTGAATGTTCCTCTGGGATGGGAAACGCAAGTGAACAAGAAATACTTTTATTTTTTTTTAAGACCATCTTGGGGGAAAACTTAATCAATCATTACCAGGGTTTGTCCCTAACCCAGGGTGGCTCCAGGGTGCTGGGCTCTTGGGCAGTTCCACGCCTAAGAGGACTCTGGCCATGTATCGGTCATCTGTCCTACTTGGTCTCGAGAAGATGGATGTGTAAGAACCTCACCACCACATCCTCCCATGACAGACAGCTCTGCTGCTTTCATGTCACTCAGCCAGCACTCTGGAGTCATACCTACCCTGCACCTGAGTCCCTGCAATCTTTGAAGGCACCTACCATGTACCCCATTCAGTCCTCTCCACTCCCCTTCACTTTCCAAGAAACTCCCCCCTCACACACCCAGTACCATTTCTTCAGGGAGCTCGGCTCTGGCAGAAGCGGCATTCTCATCCCTTCAATCACCCCTGCTTGGCCGTGCACAGGAATCCTGGGGGCAGAATCATTTGAAGGGCAGGCTGCAAACTTGGAGAATGGGAAAAAACCAAAAGGCATTCTTGCATCAAAAATAGATCCTGCCACAAGCAGACACCAGAAAGCTGTGACAGGCCATGAGGGGTTGTTAGAGGATGCGGGGCAGGCCTGGACCATGCTACAGTGATGTCCTCGAGCGGGCAGTGGCCTTCAGGAGAAGCTCGGCCATGGTGAGCTGTTCACAAATAATCACAGAAGGGATGCAAGAACCAAAGGGCCCGGCTGCTTCAGCTACAGCAGTAAGCTTTCTGTCCTAACCAGGCAGGGCCCAGGAACCCAACATCAAAGGCCAGGTTCCTGACACTTTTATCTCTCAGGTTCTAAACCCCTTAGCCCCCCACCCTGACTACTAAGGACAAAGCATCTTCCTCAGACATCTTCAGGACAACCACCCTGGGTACCATTGAACTGTGCTTCCAGATGCAGGTGCCCTCTGCTCTTCCATTCACTCTGTATGAGAACTCTCCCAAATTCCTTATTTGTTTGTTTATTGTGGCAGGATCTCAGTGTGTAGCCCTGCCTGGCCTGGAACTCACAGAAATCCACCTGACTCTGCCTCCCGAGTGCTGGGATCATTAAGTGTGCGCCACCACACCCAGCTATGTATTTCTTTAATTAATCTGCATGTGTGAGCATGAGTGCATGTATGTATGGCGGTGAATGTGGAGGCTGAAGACCAACCCCAGGTGTTGCCCCTCAGGAGCCATCCTCCTGATTCTTTTGGAGATAGCTCATCTGTTTGGCTGGGCTGCCTAGTTAACAAGTTCCAGGGAGCCTCCTCTCCCTGCCTCCAAAGAGCTGGGATTACAAGCAGAGATCATCGCTTCCAACTTTGTATGTGGATGCTGAGGATAGAACTTGGGTCCTCATATTTGTGAGGCAGGCACTGAGCTGTCTCCTCGGCTGTCTCCTACATTCCGAACCTTTTCTGGCTCAGAGTGTAGCAAGGCAGGCTCCAACCTACATCTACTAACTCGGGGACACATACAACTTCCAACTGTTTAAAATCATATACATGGGGGGAAATTCCTGTGTTCTGGGAGTTTGCCAGAAGGAGAGTGGTTACCCCATTTATTCATCACAGGACACCCACAGTTAAAGCCAAGAGGACTCTGAGTCCTAACAGCCCTTGTGTGACAACCTGGCACCCCTTTTCCTCAGAAGGTTGCTCTGACAGTCTGAGCTCAGAATCAAGGGTGAATGAGAAGGTTCAGCAAGTCTGACAGCCCTAGTTTGATCTCCAGAACCCACAAGGTGGAAGGACAAACTGACTCTACAATTGTCCTTTGACCTCCATACTCTTGATGTGATACCCACATACGTGTACACACAAACAACAAATAAAGTAAATGCTAAAAAAGAAAGCAGTCGAATGACAACATCCAGCTCAAAGTTCTCCGGGTTCACCCCAAGCAGCACGATCAGGTTCCCTGCCTTGACCTGCTGAGGAGCAAGCTCTGTGCTGGAAACTGGAGACCTGAGTTTGGTTTTCCTGTGACCTTGGTATGTTGCTCTGCCTCACAGCTGGGTGGCTCCCTTCTCTGTGGAAGGGATCTGTCTCGCATGCATCCCAAGCAGAGGATTGACCCACATGACTACCTCTGAAGCCATGGTTCCCAACAGTCTGTCCTCTCCGCCTGAGTTGATTCTCCAGCTTTCTCGGTCCCCTCTTGCCTCCCCGTCTGGACCTCTCTGTTCCTGATGTCCCTTCCCATGAGATCCTCTCTGTCTGCTCCTGCCCAGCATCGCTTCCTCCAAAAACCACCATATCCTGCACATTCACAGCACAATGTCTGTGGATCTCCCACAGCAGATTGCCTTCCATGTTTTTACATAGCTTATATCCTTACATGAAGCACAGTATGTGGTCCGGATTAAGGTTTCATGGTTTATTCAGGGCTGAGGACCAAACCAGGGCATTGTGTGCGCTACCTAAGCACCCTGTCAACCCAGCTAGAGCCCAGCCCTATTCTCTCATTCTCCTTTTCTCTCTCCTCCTCTCTCCTTCCCTCCCTCCCTCCTTCCCCCTTCCTCTCTCTCCTTCTCCTAACCCCCTCCTCCTATCCCCCGCCTCTTCTTCTCTCTCCTCTTCCTATCCCTCTCCTCCTCCCCCTCTCTATTTTCTCTCCTCTCTATTTTTTCTCCTCCTCCCCCCTCTATTTTCTCTCTCTCTTTGAGATGGAGTCTCCTTCTATTGCCCAGGCTGTTCTGGCATTCTTGTGTTCAAGTAATCCTCCTACCTCAACTTCTCCATTTCCTAGGACTATAGACACATGCTAATAACTGTTCTGTAGCTCTCTGCTTCCAGTTGAAGCATTCCCTCCCAGAGAGAGAAGAAAGGCTCATGGGAAGCTCACAGAAACAAGAATCAGAAAGCACAGAGCGTTACAAGATTCATGTCTTTCCTATAGAAGTAATATAAACAGTTTGGGGGAGAAGAGGAGACTCGCCCCTGCAGGCTGGACAGGGGGCTGGGAGGATGCAGTGTGTGCTTCTCCTGCTGGGGTAGACTTTGAGTCACAGAGTTCTTGTAAGTAAGCTCGTTGAAGTTTTGTCTTTTACTATCTATTGTAATGCTAAGTACAACCCTCAAGATCTGGAGTCTGTACATAGCCTCAAGTGACTCTGCCCCCAAGTTATTTCTGACTAGAACATAAAGATGCTGACAGCCAATAGCTGGGCAGGAGAGACACAGGTGGGGTTCAGGTTTCCAGGGCTTAGGGTGGGACGGAGAACCACGAGGAGGAAAAGGTGTGAGAGGGGGAAGAAGAAGCCTTCATGGGTTAGGTGAATCATAAAAACACAGTCCTGAGGGCTGCCCAATGGGAGTTAAGAGCAGCCAGAAGAAATATAGCAAGTAGTAAGTGAAAACTCGAAGTTATCAATAAGAAAGTAGATTCTAATACCATGAAAGGTAGGTATATGTCCACCTCTTGTGCTGTTTAAGGCTTATTGTAAATATAAAGGCTGTGTGTGTCTTTTATCCAGGAACTAAAGGGTCAAAGGTGGGGTGAAAACCCCTGGGGTCGAGATTAAAAACTTTTACAACATAACCCCAATGAATGAGTTGGTTTACAAACTAGTACTAGACAGAACTGTTTCTTTGACTAGCTACCTGTGCCCTGTCTCAGGTAAATAGATGTTTGCTCACATCTATCCAGGAAAAGTCACACAACAGATTCTTGATCAGTGTTTGTCATTCTGAGACTGGTTTATTTTCCTTAGCATAGTGCTCAAAGACGAAAGCAAAAGGATCAGGAGTTGAAGGTCATCCTTGGCTGCATAGTGAGCTCCAGGCCAGCCTGGGCTACATGGAACACTTTCAAAAAGAGAGAAAGCAGCCAGGCACATGCCTTTATTGTCAAAAATCTATAGGCAGAGGCAGGCAGATCTCTGTGAGTTTGAAACCAGCCTAGTCTATATAGTGAGTTCAGGGCTACATAGTAAGACCCTGTGTCAAAGGAAGGAAGGAAAGAAGGAAGGAAGGAAGGAAGGAAGGAAGGAAGGAAGGAAGGAAGGAAAGAAGGAAGGAAAGAAGGGAATAAAAGAAAAAGAAAGAGAAGAGAAATAGTGTGCAAGTGTTCTTCTATAAGGAATTTACTAGAATAATCAATGTCGCAGACAGGAAGGAGAACACTGCCCAGCTGTTATTAACTGTTCAGAGGGCCTGCAGATACTTGAGAGGGAGGGTGAAAATTAAAACTAAAAGCTGGGGGCCGGTGGTGGCATACATCTTTAACCCAGCACTCATAAGGCAAAGGCAGGCAGATCTCAGAGTTCAAGGCCAGCCTGGTCTGTAGAAAAGTTCTAAAACAGCAAGGGCTACACAGAGAAACCTTATCTCAAAAGAAAAAAAAGTAAAACTAAAATGAAAGGGTGAAACAATTGGCTCCATTGCTACCAACCCTGATGACCTGAGTTCCATCCCCAGCACCCAACATGGTAGAAGGAGAGAACAGACTTCCAGCTGGAACTGACCAACATACATGTTCTGTGTCACATGCATTAAGTTGCTTAATTAATGTTAATTGATTTAATTAATCAATTAATTAAAGATGGAC
>JADRCD010217074.1:0-18436 GCA_019843815.1 Montemys delectorum
AAAAAAAAAAAATGTTTTTGCAGCTGACAGCTGTATGTGAACAGTCAGAGTTCTTTGCAGTGAACATCTTAAAATATGGGAATCAAGATTATTGGTTTTGGGTGAAAACCAAGTGGTTTAGAACTACAAGATTGGTTGTTACAAGGGCAAAAGTGGGAGGGGTGGATTTGGCTGAAACTTTTGAGCATAGAAAGAAATTAAGGATTGTGAAATGAGGAGTCTTTCCCCGCTTAGGGGACTATTTATACAGTCCCCTACAGCTTAGGCCCAGAGGCACTTGTAGGGCATCAGAGTGATGATGTCCCTTCCATCTCTACAGGGAAGAAGAATGTGGAATGCTGCTTCCGCAATCCTCAAGTCGGTCACCAGCTATGTGGGTTGGATAGAGGCTGGAGGCCTTAGCAAACAGCACCACCTTGATTTGCTCTTGTTCTATGGATGTACTGTAGAAAGTCAGTCAAGAAAAATGATGGCAGGGCTGGGGAGGTGGCAGAGCCAGGGAAGGACTTGTGCAACAAGCATGGGGTCCTGAGTTCACACCCCCTAGGATTCATGCCAGAAACCATACCCTGCTGCTTGTACATGTAATCCCATAGCTAGGGAGTCAGAGACAGGTGGATTCCCATAGTTCCTTGGCTGGCCAACCTAGCTGGTCAGTGAACTCCAGATTCAGTGTAAGACACTGTTTGACCACACAGGAGGCAGAGGCAGACCGGTCTTTATGAGTTTGAGGCCACCCTGATCTATATAATCAACTTTAGGGCAGTGATGTCTTGTCTCTAACGAATTAATAATTAACTTAAGAAGAGGAGAGGAATAGAGGAAGACACTGGATATATTGTGGGCCTGCACACACTCATGACCACACAGGCATGGGAATACAACATTCTCAGAGACAACTAACAAAGAAACTCAAAATCTGCCCCCTACCCCGCCCCATGCACGCAAAAAATGTTAAACAAAACAAGAAAGTGTGCTCTGCAATCTGTAAGGCTTCCCACAGAGCAAGTACTGACATGTCCAAATAAGCCATCTTTGATCTGGTCGAACAAATCCAGTTTCTGAAACTATGGTCTGATACATGTAGCTCCTCCGATATTTTCCCCCTGGCCCAAGGCTTTCTGTCCTAAGAGAAGCCCCAAGTCACCACTCACTTCAGGAGCTTGGATAGAGCAGGGATAGAGGGTGGAGGAGCTGGCTCAGTGAGTTAAAGAATTTGCTATACATGCGTGAGGAACCCTGAGATCAAGTTCCAGCACCCAAAGAAACCAGGAATGGGTGCAGAGTCCCAGGATTGCTGGGACTTGCAAGCCACCAGCCTAGATACAGATTGAATGAGAGCCCTGTGTGGCAGAGAGTGACAGAGTAGGACACTGGATGCCCTCCTCTTACTTCTGTGCAACACACACACACACACACACACACACACACACACACACACGCGCGCGCGCGCGCGCTAGTGATACCCCTAGGAATCTCCATGATACTCAGATGAAAAGCAGAAGCTTCAAGTTCCAGTGCAAGGCCTTGTAGTCCCAGCTTTTGATATTTTAGCCACTCAGCTCACCTTCTCCTAAGGAGGGAGGGAGGAGAAAGGGAGGACTGGAGGGAGGGTGGAGGGAGGAAGATAATACGCTAACAAAATGAACAAAAAGCACTTCCTACGTTTTCTTGACATTTCAACATTTCTTGAAGCTTATAATACCCCTCTGCCCCTCTCTATGTTCTGGTCAATGAGGAATAGATTAGGATCTGGGCTCAAGAGCTACATTTGTTAATGTCTGCCATAGGGCTAGAGGACAGACACTTCTTAGGCACCCTGTGACAGCTGCTTGCTAAGTGCCAGTGAGCGAGCATTTCTATTTGGTGAAGGAGACAGCAGATGGGGAAGGCCCAGGACTTCAGGTTACATGATAAACAGGGCTGTAAAGCTACTAACATGCTTGCCTTACAAGCATGGGGACTGGAGCTTGAGTCCAAGCCCAGGTTCTTCAAAGCTTAATGTGGTGGTGCATATCCTTGTCATCCTAGTGCTGGGGAGGTGGAGGTAGGAAGGTCCCTGAGGCCCGATGAATCCCAAGCCAATGAAAGACCCTGACTCAAAAAATAGGGTGAAGAGCACTTGAGGAATGACACTAGTGAGAGGCCTCTACACAGAGATGCACATATGACACATACCAAAAGGGGGAAGGGTGCAGAATCAGGGAAAAGGGGAAATAGAAAGGAAGGAAATAAAGTGAAGGCAATGGGAGGAAGGGAACAGCTAATTCACATCCTAACAGGATAAGAGCGAAGGTACAAAATGCCATCTGATCTTGGCCGGAAGGCTGGTAGAGAACTGTGGACTTCATATTGTTTTATCAATTAGGTGTAGAGATTCAGCCCCTTTCCTCTTGGTATGAAGTCATTCTTATCCTCTACAGCTTGAAGGGATGGTCAGTGCAACCTCTAAGAATGCTTCAAAGCCAAGTCCAAGATTTCAGACCTACCCCCATAGAAAGGCTGCCCCAGCACAGCAAAGACTAAGCCACCCTGAAGCCTTTGCCACTGTCACCTGGAGAAGAACAGTACAACCAGGCATCACTAGGTGGCATAGCTGCCTTGGTGTATTAGTCTCTTAAAGCCACACTCGTAACTGCCACGGGATGCTTTGATCATGTGCCTGAAAGAAGGTCATCCTGGGGATGACCTAGGCCAAGATGGTCAAGAGGAAGATTTCCTTAGCAGAGAGCGTCTTGTGGTTGTCTCAGAGAAGTGATACGGCTGTACTTATGACAGTAAGCACCTGCCTGCCAACATCCTTCCTGCCCTGGCCACTGCTGAGTAGATCAAGTTTTCACATTGTAACCAGTATATTCCCAAGGGGCTAAGCACCTTTCAGACCACAATTCCCATCCCCTCAATATATGTGACATATTTTAAAATTCTTTATGCATCCTTTGCCATTTGTAATGATAAGACAACTGTGTATTTACAAAGGAACCATGTTCCTCCCACCCCTTGGGCATCCTGACATTCCCAATTCAGAAGAGCCTTCCTACGAGTGGTCCAGCCTCAATGCCATCTGGGTGCTGTGTTATTTTGCTGAATGTTAGTCAGCATGTCAGTCAGGGTTCTCAGGAAGAACAGAACTGCTACAATAAATATGCTTTTCAAGGGAATTTACCAGACTGACTTAGACAACAAGGTCTTGGTAGTCAACAGTGGCTGTCTTCACACCAGAGAGACTGAAAACTCAGTAGCTGCTCAGACCAAAAGCCAGATGCCCCTGCCGCACTACAATCTGGCCCTGAAACCTGGAGGGTTCTTGGAGAGCCGTTGGTCTTCCATGCATGTTGAATGGCCAAGAAACTGAGTTCTAATGTCAGCAAAAAATGATGGCAGTGGCGGCAGCAGCAGCAGCAAGATGGCACCAGGGTAGACAAGGCTGCCAGCACAGCCTGAAGGCAAGCAGGCAAATGAAAGCAACCTTTTCCCCTTCGTTTTATCTAGGGTGCCACCAGAAGGGGCTGCCGACATTTAGGGTGGGTCTTCCCACTTCAATCAAAAGATCAAAAAAAAAAAAAAATCCCACGTAGCTCCCTGAAGAACGAGTCAGTTGCTTAAGGATCCAGTCAAGTTGAACCCCTTCTTAATCATCACAGATCAAAAGCCTGAACCGAGTGTCCGAAATTAGAGGGTGAAACTTTTATTGACACCTATGTGATGATTGTCGCTAGCCACCTGCCACTTCTGGAGACATGCAGAAGTCAATGAAGCAAAAATCCACTGGTAGTCTCCTGTTCATGACTTTACTCAGTGCGTGTTTATTTTGATAACTTAATCAACTCAAGCCTTGGTTTCATCACCCACAGCCTGGGATGATAGTGGCAACTATGTCATTGTAGTGACCTTTACGTTCTTTCTGCTAAGCCTGTTTCTTCCTCTTATCGCTTAAAGCCAACCTCCTTAAACTTCCTCACTCACAACCCATTTACGTACAGCCATGACAGTTGGCCCTGGATACCATATAAAATAGGTATGCAGACTGAATATTTACTGATGTTATAAATTGTAAAGAACTTTATTATAAAATAATTCTTGGGGGGCAGGGTGCTACTCATTGGCTCAGTTGGTACAGTGATTGCCTAACATGTATAAAGCCCTGGATTCCATCCCCAGCATTGAGTGAAAACTGGAGGTGGTGGTACGAGTCGAGTCTGTGATTTGGCACTCTGGAGGTGGAGGCAGGAGGATCAGATGTTCCAGGTTATCCTTAGCTGCATAGCAAGTTTGAGGGCAGCCTGGGCTACATAAGACCCTGTCACAAGACAAAACTAGAAAAGAATGATTGGCTATACATACAGTTTTACCATTTATTTAAAAGTAAAGCACATTACATTTGCATAAATTTGCATAGGAATGAGATGGATGTTCTTCTCTATTTTTACCTAAAGCATTGAGTCTTGGCTGCATGTTTGATACCGCAAGATATGCAACATCTTCAGTGTCTATCAGAGTTATTGTGTATTTTGGTTTATAATCATCAACGTGTCACTCCTCACATGAAGATGGAGTGCAAAATGGAAAAAGAATGTTTCAGGCTATTTCAGAAATTGTTAAACATTCTGCCTGACTCCCAAGCTGAAATTCATTGAGTGACTATATTTTAATGCAACTCTAGTCATCAACTCAAGCCGAAATTTTTAAAATGAAACATTCTAACGCTGTATGATCTGAAGACTTACTAATTTAATACTCATATGCTGAGGAATGGTGAAGAAAATATTGAGTCTCTGTTTTCAGTAATAAAACATGATGTTTCTATAAGAGCAAAAAGTTTTCCATGTACAATAAAAACACTGCTGTCGTAACTTACAGTTGTCTTGAATCTTAGCCCAAGTGTTTCAGGCAGTAGTAAGGTCATGTAGTGTAACATGGGCTAGTGGCGCTGGAGACACTATGGATGCGTTACCTGTTGGATTTTGAATTTGTTTTTTATTGGCATACATTCAGAAGCCTTTCACCATTGCCAGATGTTTCATGACCCTGTCATTCATTATGGGACCCCATGTGGAGTCATGGCCCAGAGTATAAGAAACCAGGGTTTCCAGTAGCTGCTGGCACCCAGCTGCCTGAGCCTTGAGTTCTTTTTCATACACGTACTTTCAGAGTGGTTTGGGAACTCCTTGGAGACACAGAGCAGCTGTATGAAGGTGCCTTTTTGGTCCGTTGCTGTCTTAGCCACTTTTCTGGTTAGGACAAAACACACGATAGTAGCAATTTGGGGAAGGGAAGGCTTTTAGTGGCTCACAGTGTTAGAGTACAGACCATCATGGTGAGGAAGTCAGGAGGGCAGAAACTTGAGCAAAGAGATCAGCCCGGTGCTAGCTCACTTTCTCCTTAGACAGTTCAGTGCCCTAGCTCATGAAGTGCTGACACTCAACAAAGAAAGGTCTTCAACCTTGATTAATCCAGCCTAGAAATTCTCTCAAAGGTATGGGCATACCTTTATCCCCTAGGAGGTTCTATTTCCTGTCAGGTGAGTGATATTAACCTTCACAATTGTCAGCATGCTTTAAGAGATTTATTTATTTAGCTGGCAAACACTATCTGCTAACCCAGGGGAGATTCTTGAGGCTGGCTTTAGAAATTTGTTCGAAGTATTTCTTACTGATGGGAACTGCCGGGGCTCATACCCAGGGTTCTGTGCATGGTAGGCACAGGCTCTACCACCTAGCTGCACTGTGATTCCCTCCTGGAAAAACACAGAGAATGAGGTAGGTTTCGTAAACTATATTCAACAATGCAGCGACTGCCCATTGCTTCCTGTCAAGGACTCAGATTCTTTCTGTTCCATGAACTTACATTTGACGCTTGAGCATATGAAACGAACCTTCACAGACATATACATAATTTAAAAGAAAAGAAATCTGTTTTAAAAAGTGTCTGCGTTAGACCTCACAGACAGAGGTGTTTTACTCCAGCTATCAGAGATGACAAAAGATGCATAGGATTCCTTACTGTGGGTTTTGTGGTCCAATCAGACAGTGGACTCGGGACTGATTGGATGTTTTTAACATCTGAGCATTCATTACCTTATTAAAAAGCTCTGAGAAGTCCTGCTGCTTAGAAATACTTTTAGCTTTATTTAACCTACAGTCTCCAGACCACTAACCAGCCTGGAAATCGGTTTTGAAGTGTTTTGATTAAGGAGCCACCTGTAGACCAGTAGTTAGAAATGCTGGATTTGAGGGTGTGCACTCCACAAAAACTAAGCTTGATGTATTTCTTAATGGCATCTTTGAAATTGCTGTTTGAGGATGTGACTTGGCACGGAGACTGACTGACTGCTGTTCTTCATCCGTCTTCCTGAAAGCACTCAAGGCTGTATCAGGACCAGCCTTGTGTGTCACATGTGAGCAGGGTGATGTTAGAGGAGATCCTTTCCCATGCTCAGCTCTGGACTGAGCTTCAACCCCAGTGTCATTTGTTTGGAGTTGTGTGGCTTAATGTATCTGTCTTCTCAGCTGATGTGCCGACCTTCCATGACCCCCCACTTTAACCATCAGAAACATGCAGTTCTCCAGAAGGCAAGAAAATAGTGCCAAGGACACTCTCTGTGGTCTCCCCCCAAACTCCAACACTGACATGTCAGGTCTGGCCAGCTTCAGCAGAGTGTTCAGACCAACAAGGTACCCCCAGGGATACTGCTCAGAAAGGCTGCCTCGGTGGTGAGCTTTTAGAAGTAAAGACCAAGGCATAGAGAGTTGTCAGTACGCTGGAAAACAGAAGTGAAAAGTGGTGTGGGAGAGGGGTCAAGGGTGACACTGTGCTCTACCTGATCTGAGGCCAGACTGAGGCTTTCCTGCCCATGAATGCTGTGCAACTGAAGAGTGGAGGCCCCCGGGGAATCCCACACCCTCCACTTACTCTCTGCAATCTCCTATTCAAAACCTCCGTCTGGAGCTGAGGAGACAGCTCAGCTGGCCAAGTGCTTGTCATACAGGAGTGAAAACCCAAGTTTGATCCCCAGAACCTAAACAGAAAAGCCAGGCTTGGTGCCACATGCTTGTAGTCTTGATGCTATAGAGGCAGAAAGTCCTCTGGCTGGGGGTTGCTGCCCAGTCAGCCTAACTCATTTAGCAAGTTCCAGGTGAGTGATCACAACTTGTCTCAAACAACAAAATGAGTGGTTCTTGAAAAATTACTCCAGAGGTTGCTTTTGCATTTATTCATACAGGCGCGCGCGCGCGCACACACACACACACACACACACACACACTTATACTTCCTGGCATACACACATGTACACATACACATGAACATGTGCATTATATACAGGCATAGGCATGTGTATATACACTTATGTGTCCACACACACATGAATCTTCTGTTGGGATTCCCACTCTCACTAGGTTAGGTCAAGGGTACTATATAGATCCTGGTCTTATTGACTGAGTCAGTTTTAGTCCTGAATGTAAGGAATTTTGAAAATTGTGCGTGCCAGCAGGTGCTCCTGTGAGCTGAATAGTCAGACTGGGTTGTCTGTGAGATCCAGGATGAATGCTCACAGGCTTCTAGGACAGAGTTTATAGTGTGGAGACCAATGGACAAGGGTCTTCTTTCTTTATGGCTCTTCACCAATGGTGGAGAGAAGGACTTTGGTGGCTTTGTGGAGCCACTTGTGTCTCTGCGTCCCAGCTACACAGAAACAGGAAACCAGGACACAGTGTTCAGCTCCCATTTCCTGAGCTAAAGTGGTCACCAGGGTACGTGAAATTGGATAAGCGAGGGACTAGCTATCACAGGCTTCTGGCTCGGAACATGCTGAGGGGGATCTGTGTAGAATCAAGCCAGCAAGATGGCTTCATCTCACATTATTGTCAGTGTTGCTGAATTTCCAGTGGAACCTCACGTGAGAAGATGAATGTGGCTCAATCTCAAGCACACAGTTTAGCCTCTTTTAGGTGTGTGTACATCCCCCAAAGCCCTGTCTAAATGATGGCTAAATAAATATTGGAATATCTTCTGCCTCTGGGGAAGTTTTGAAGTTGCTCATTCCAATTACTATAGGAACAAGAATCCTGATGGGCTGGTTTCATCCTGGAAAAGGAAACAGAGACCTCAGACATCTCATTGATATGTGTCTCTGTATTTTGGAGTGTTCTCAGTACCCTTATTCTGATTTATTTCTCCGGAACAAGGTGAGGGCACTCTAAATAGGTGTTCCATCTGTCCTGATGAGGAAGAGAATGCATAGAAGCTGCAGGTACTGCGCCCTCTAGGGGGCATCTCTCTTGTCTTGATGCATTTCACTCTATTCTTGCAGAAACCCAAGCTTCTTGTTTCCTCTTAACAGGAAAAAATACAAGTACAGAAAGAGCAGAGCAGTCTTCCTTTGAAACATTTCTGAAGTCAGGAGATGGCCTGAGGGGGCATAGGCATGAGGACCTGAGTTCAAATCCCCATAAGCAATGTAAAGAGCCAGGTATAGTAGTTTGTATGTAATTCACTTGCCAGGAGGCAGAGATAGGAGAATCCCTGAGAGTCATCATCAGCCAGTCTATCCAGTTGGTGAGCACCAGATTCAGTGAGATATCAAAACAGATAGATAATGGTAGAGGAAGATACGGGAGTTGACTCTGGGTCTCCAAATATATAAACACACACACACACACACACACACACACACACACACATATACATACATACATACATACATACATACATACATACATACATACATAGGTGCTTGTACCCTCTCACACACAGAGACACACACAAGAGGAAACTAAAAGTAAGGATACAAATCTGTCCCCCAGTAATCCTGTGTTATCACATAGTATTTTGTTGGAAAGGCTTCTTTGGGGTACCTACCATGTGCCAGGAACCTAGAAACTCAAGTTCTTGAGTGTCACACCTGAAGACCTTCAGAGCCCCTGTATGATAACATCATAGAAGACCCTCGGTGCTACTCAGGTCTTTGGGACTTCTCAACTACATGCCTTATAGAACAAATAGAAAATGTCACCACAGGGCTCACATCAGAGGTGTCCAGAGTATGTCTGGTGGCCCTTGAATTTAAGAGGTGAAGAGCTATCTGGGGAGTGGGCTCAGTCAATCAGTGCTTTCTGTGTAAGCATGGAGATCTGAGTTTGATCTTCAGAATCCGTGATGTTTTTTTTTTTTTTAAAGCGCAGCATGGTAGTATATGACTGTGAGTCTAGCTGGGGGTGAAGGATATAGGAGGACCTTAAAGCTTGCTGGCTAGCCAGCCTGGTGGTATCCGTGGGTCTTAGGCCATTGAGAGTCCCTGTCTTACAATGGGGGAGCACAGAGCCATCTTGAGCAACAGATACTCTGAGATAAGAGTCTAAAGCTTGCAAATATCACTTCCACTTGACAAAACACACTGCTTGCCAGGGGACTGGCTCTGAATTCCTTTGAGAGCCCTTGTTTTTCACCCAAGCAGTGTCTAAGTCAGAAGAACCTGACCCAGAGTTCACAGAGAAGCTGTTCTTCATCCTCTGTGGAGGACTTGTTGAAATCCATATGACCATCTTGCTGGCTTGTTTCTCTTTGGTCTTGTGTAATACTCACCCATGGCTTTGTTGATTACTTTTAACTCTATTGAGCAGCACCAGGAAATGTCTCTGAGCACTCCTATCTCCATGACTGCCCTGAAGAACCCCTCCGCAGCTCATGCAGGTAGAATGCCAATCTTCTCCAACATGGCAGTGGGGCGGGTGACAGAGGCACATTGCCCCTTATAAGCAGTCCCTCTCATTTCACTAGAGGACTATCAGCTAACTAAACCTTGCTGACTTTCTCCCTAAGCTCTTTGGGAAGGCCAACCACTTATCACAGTTTATGAGATGCTGACAACATTTTGCCAGAATGGGAAAGAGTAAGGAAGTTGATCAGGCCGTACAGCAACTCTTCTCCTTTCTCCTGTTAATTGAAAGAGAAAAGAACCCAAGAGAGTCCCTCCATGCTCCTGGACTCCTCCCCCCTTTTCCATACACACCCAGCTTCTGGACCAAGATTCTCTCTCAAGTCCCATCTCCTCTGGCTCCCTGATTCCTCAAGTCCAACTGTTCTGTCTGCCTGTCCCCCACCATCCTTCCAACCCTCCCTGTGCTATAATGTTGGATGCTGATATAATGTGCTGTAATGGTGGAGGCTGATGTGGGAATCCATTGCCAGGAGACAGACAGTTTCCAGGACCATTCTCCACATCCCACATCATGCCCTTCCCCAGGTCTTTGCTTATAATCAACACATGAGAACAATGGCCAGACATTCTGTCTCTGCTGAGGATTTTTGGTGTAGGAGGGAGTGACATGGAGTGGTGATGCTGACCAACCCCTGTCGGATCTTTGATATGTCAGCCTTCAATATGCCTGCGGCTCAGCCTTGCCTTGGCCTGGCATTTATCTCTGCTGTCTGCCCTGCTCTGACATCATCTCCTGTGTACTCCTTGCTTCTCCTTGGATGTTTTGGGTACTGAGCATCCCAGGAGGAACCACTTGTCCATTGTATCCTCCTTTCTGCTTCTATTCTGGTCTCAGCTCTGTTTTTGCCCCTGTAACCTTGAGAGACTTTATCCTCTCCGCTCAGGTGTCATAAACATTGCTTATAGTTCACCTGTGTTTATAGCTGGACATTTATAATCAGTGGGGGTGGGAAGGGTCCTAGGATTCCAGGATCTGAGTTCTAACCTGCTCTCATACATTTCAAGGAACACATTGTCCCAAGGACTGATTCTGCGAGCTGCTAAAATGAAAGGTGATTAATCTGGCAAAAACATTAATATTAATGATCTGAAAAAAAAAAGAGCCAGGGCAGGCCAGAACCTTTCCCCAAGGGTTTTGTGTACAGCAACTTTCTAGACACAACTGATTTGTTCATTGGACAAATATTTATTGGGTGCCTCCTGCACACAAATGAGGCACCCGAGTTCCTTGGACAGTGTTTCTTGAACATGACTGTGCAGGCAGGGTGCTGGGGGCTGTTACAGGCAGGTGCTGATGCAGTATGTCTGGGTGGACCTGAGATTCTGCATTCCTGTCAGGTTCCCCACAAAGAGCACTGCTTCCACAGATCACATCAGAATTGGCAAGAGTCTAGACCAGGGCTACCCAGGGGGAAGCATGGCCTGGATCACTCATCACAGACACATCCATGGCTTTAAATAGTTGAAAGGCCATATTTAAAGGACAAGTGGCCAGAGAAATGGCTCCGTGGATAAATTGTTTGCCTTGCAAGTGTAAAGATCAGAGTTCAAGACCCCACAAACCATGTTTTTTTGTTTGTTTGTTTTGTTTTTGTTTTTGTTTGTTTTTTGTTTTTTTTTTTTTTTTAAAGCCAGGCAGGCATGATATCCTACCTGTAATCCCAGTACTGTGGAGGCAGAGGTAAGGGATCCCCAGGGCAAGAATTAGCTCGAGTCGCCAAATTGGGAAGCTATAGGCTTAGCAGGACATTGCCTCAGTAAATAAGGTAGAGAGTGATAGAGAAAGAAAACTGATGTTAACCCCAGGCCTCTACATATACATATATATGTTGTATATGGGCATTCACATACCTGGGCTCCCACACATACACATACACATACACGTACACATACACGTACACATACACATACACATATACATACACATACATGCACACACACGGTACAGAATTAAATTTTTTAAAAAAAATAAAAATAAATAGGTGAAGTGTATTTTAAAGATTTGTTATTTTATGCTAGTATATTCAAAACACAGTATTAACATGCCATCAGAAGGAACATGTTCAGATTTTTCACAACCTGGCATTATTTTGCATGTATGTGCTTTTTGCTTCAGATGTGGACACACCCGAGATGCTCAGTGGCCTCACATAGCTGTGTGCTCACAGAGTCCACGTTACTGACTCATAGCAGGTGCTATGGGAAAAATGACTCTGAGAGAAGCAGAAGGGGGCACCAGGAGCCTGGCACTGCAGCTCAGGGCCACATGGTTGCCTTGGTAGAGGGGCATCTTCAGACTCACAGATGTGAGGCTACAGAATTTCCCACGCCCCTGTGAACACTGAAATGAAATTCTGAGTTCTAAGCTAGTCGTTTGGAAGTGGGTCATGTTTTCTTCTCCATCCCATTCTAATGTCAAATTGCTTGAAAACACACAGGTGTGCTAGGGAGCGTCTTGAAGGAAACCCTGCCCAAATGTGTGGTTCCCATTCACAGTTCGTTCTGAGATCAAGACCTTTGAGCACAATCTAGCGGTTGACATCATGTCCTGGGTGTGGCAGAGTCCACTTTGCAGCTCTTTTTGACTTGTTGGATGGGAGAAGAGAGGAGGGAAGAGCCATCAGAGAGAGGGGACCAGGTTATATGAGTTGGGGTGGAGATGCACAATAATCAGAATATTTTTATTTTTGCCTCCTGCATTCTTTTTCATTTTGGGTCCTTGGTCGTTCACTTTAGAAGGTTCTCAATCTGTCTGGATGGGACTTTGGAAGCCGTCACACAAAGCAGCCCTGGGAAGTCAAGGACAGGCATAAACGTCGACCACGTTTCCATGGTTCTCTGGAAGTGGATGTGATGCTGGGCCTGGGATCTCAGTTTTGGGGTACTCTCTGAGAACTGCTGCATTCTGAATCTCTGAGGAGCTGCCACAGTAACAGCAGTTATGCTTATTGGCCAACTCTTTGTGTACGTGGAGTTTGACCCAAGTTTCATTTTCACTAAGTTCTTAGTGGGCCAGCATCTTCTCCAGGAGGATTAGGACTGAGCTGGAGTCTTCTATGAAGTAAGGAAGGAAATGTATATCACACCAGCCTCCTCTGTATCCTGTCGCTTGGGGTTGATTTGTACCTTGAGTGTCCAGGACCATGGATGAGTGCTGGCTCTGGGGTCAGATTGCCCAGGTTGAACTTTGGGCTGGTGTCTTGTCTCCTGTGAGTCTTAGTTTCTCTGTCTCTCTGTCTCTACAGTGATAGTTAACACTTGTTGCCCAGGTTAAGAAGTAATTAAGTGATAATTAATATAGAGATGATTATGGCGTCTTGGAGAGGTTAGTGTCACCGTCGTCATTCATACCACCATCAACACCATTGTTGTCTCACTAACCCCACAACCATCTTCACCATGATCCACAGCATCACCGTCACCATCACTATCATTACAACTTCAACGTCATCATTGTCACCGACACTGTCATTACTGTCTTCACCACCACCAGCATCATCACCACCAACATCACTGTCAACCACCTCTGTCATCGTCGCCACCACCATCATCCTTGCCACCCCCTCAGTTGGCCTCCCTGCCTGACTATGGCTGGAAATGGAATGAACAGGATGAAGGTGATGGGTAATGATGATGGCCAACTTGAACAAAGCTAAAAATCACCTAGAAGACAGTTACCTGGACATGTCTGTGAAGTATTTCTAGATGATGCTAATTAAGATAGGGAGACTCCTGCTAAATGTGGGTAGCACCATGTCATGGGATGGATTCTAGACTGAATTTAAAAGCAAAAGATAAGACGAGTGCCAGAATTAATTACTGGAATGTGCTCTTGATTGTGTATGCTATGAGGCCAGCTGCCACCCATGCCTGCTCCCATGCCTTCCCCCCTGTGATGGGCCATCAAATGGTGAGCCATAATCAACTCTTTTTTCTTTAGGTCGCTTTTACCTGGTATTTTGAAACAGCAATGAAAAACATAATGAATATCAACATTCTAGATATCTGGCCCCACTTACTTCCCAGCCCTCTCTGTCCGGACATCTCTTTCCTGAACTGATGAATAGGAGACTGGATCTTTTCGTTACTTTTTTTCATTTCCCAAATAACAATGTTTCTGGAAAAGCTTGCAAACACAGTTCGGACTCCTTCAGGCAAGCCCAAATGAAGTACATGAAGAGCTTGGCTTGGGATTCCCAAAGGAGCAGGCTAGGGTGGAAGGATAGTAAGCTGGGGTGGGAACACTCAGGAGAGAAGCTGCCGGTCCAGCGCCATCCGCTATTGAGTTATCACGCGGCTGCTCAGCCAGCTCAGTACAAATTAATCTCTCGTGGCTGACCAATTATGCATAGTCTTTAGGGAGAAAACAAGTTAAAGAAAATGTGTTAGGTAAAGCAAGGGCTAGCCGCTCTTGAATTGGGAGGAGGAACAGGCTCACTCTGTGTCAAGGCTTATTTTCACAACTGTAGTCCAGTAGAATTACCAGCATGCATAATACAGGAACCACATCTAATGGTTTGTGTGTGTGTGTGTGTGTGTGTGTGTGTGTGTGTGTGTGTGTGTGTAGTGAGGCGAGTAGGCATCTGCTTTTCAACAGATGCTCGCTCCATGTTCACTTCTCTGCTCTCCCTCCCTGGCTCTCTCCTCCCTCACCCCTTCCTCTAACAGACAGAGCGCATCCCCAGTAGCCCCTGAGCTCATCCTCTGCTGCTCTTGCCTCCTGGAAATTGTAAAGCTGTTTTCTTCAACCCCACCTGTGAGATCGACACTTCCCAGGGCTGTTGCTGCCTCACCGGTAATCTGTGGGGCTGGGACAATGCTGGTTGGAGAACATTCCAAACTGTCTCAGTTTATTTGAGACTATGTGTATATGTATGTGTGCTCAGGTATACATGTATGTGTGAGTGCGTGAATGTGGAGAAGGCAAACTTGAATATGCTAGATGACAACGATGGCTTCCCTGGGTGCTACCCAGCTTGTTTTCTGATCCTGGGGCTCACTGATTGGGCTAGATTGGCTAGCCAGGGAGCCCCAGATATCTGCTTGTCTCTGCCTCCCTTGTAGAGGCTGCAGGCATATACCACTGTACTTGGGCTTTCACATGGGGCTCAAAGTTCAGTATCTATGCAGCCTATTTTACTGAGTACCTCGCCCAAGTTGTCTCGGTTTTTATAGGCATCCAAGGATCTGTTGGTGGATGTCTTTAATCAGGCTTGTTGTTCTCCCTCCCCATCACATTCTCCCCCGGTGCCTCCCACTCGACCATTGTTCTCTCTGAGGGATTTTAGCCTCTAGAAACATTTCCACATTAAGTCCCATCAACAGTGGATTGAACCCAGGACGTCAATGATAGCTGGTACTACAGAGCAGTCTCTTTGTTTTTGTGGAATACACAGTACTGTGAGCTGTGAGGTTTGTGTGGAAGAAGCATTGTAAGAATGAGTACTTGTCAGTTCACATGTACACCAAGGCTCTTGAAATTTACATTCATTCATTTCGACACTCTCCAGAGGAGGAGCTTTCATTCGTTCAGCATCTAGACTTCATCTACTCCACAAACCCTCACTGAGGTCTAATTTGGTGCTAGGCACAGTGCCATGTTCTTGGGATATTGTGGTTAAAACACGTCTATGTCTATTCTTATTCAGTGTGTGACTTCATGTACACAGCATGCTTGTCACCAAATCCCCACAAGGCTTATCAGATGTCCTGCATCATACACACAAGAGACACTAATGCAGCTAAGAAGGCAAGATGAGGAGTGACCAGTAGACAGAAACAGAAGGTGAGTACTTTGCAAGAAGGCAAAAAAAAAAAAAAAAAAAAAAATCACTGCGCCATGGTCACAGGGACAGAAGGGAGGACCAAGCCACAGGCTAAAGTTACAGCTGCCAGGGCACCACATTGCCCCATGGCTCAAGTTCATAGTCATCTCTTTGCTTTGGCTTTGTATCTTGGCTACCTTAGATTGATGTCCATAGAGTAGAAGGGAGAACCTGGAATGCCTCTTACTGTGTAAAGTAAAGCCTGTTTACAGCTGGTAGACAGCTACCATTCAGGCATAAGCCTCTGGCCATAGGCTTAATCTTACGCTCTTGTGATACAGGCAATAGAACATGATTTATGTAGTAGAGAAAGGTTAGGAAGAGATATCATTAGAAAAACCACAGCTAAAAACATGATCCAAAGCTTCTACCAAACAGTGTTGGTCACCAGTGTTTTCCAAAGATGGCTGCCGGACTATGTGGCAGAATTCCAGGTCCCTTGCTGAACAGCCAGGGACAAGGTATTATTTTGGAGATACTGATGTTGGAATATGCATTGTAACCATTTTCAAGGATCCCGCTCACACTGAGGTCTCAATACGCCTAAACTATTAATCTCAGCTGTTTACAAGGAAAGAACAGACACCTAGAAAACCAAGTCTCTGAGCAATGGGCAAAGCACTAATCTAGTAGAAGAAGTGAGCCCTCAAGACTGCTCAGATGTGGGTATTGTGGAGCACACCTGTAATGTCGGCTCCTCAAAGAGTCTGAGGCAGGAGGCTCCTGTGCTCATAACCACGGTGAGCAGCTCAGGGAGACTGCCTCAAAATTCAAAAGAGGTTTGGGCTAGAGCTCAACGGTGTGCACTTGTATAATATGTACCAGGACCTGTGTTCCATCACACACATGAGAGAGAGAGAGAGAGAGAGAGAGAGAGAGAGAGAGAGAGAGAGAGAGAGACAGAGACAGAGACAGAGACAGAGACAGAGACAGAGAGACAGACAGAGACAGACAGACAGACAGACAGACAGACAGACAGACAGACAGTCAGACAGACAGAATACCCCACTGGGAAACATAGAGCTCCCTGGGATCCCTGGAGCCGAGCCTGTGTTCACAACCTTGAGGCCTCTGCCTGACTCCTCAGAACTCCAACTGACTCCTTCCAGAACTCCAGAGTGACTTCCCTCCTGGCTGAGGTTGACAAGAGTTTCAAAAGGTGTTTTTTTTGTTTTGTTTGTTTTTTGTTTTTTTGTTTGTTTGTTTGTTTTTTTGAAGCAGATCTTTTGTTCTTCCTCAAGTTTCACCCACCATGCATTTTTAGGGAAATCAATCCCTCTGTTTTTGATAATCTTGCCCTCAACTCATCGAAAATGCCACTTCATACCAGGGATGTGGTGGCTGGGTAGAACTAGAAGGTCCTGTTTACCCCTTCGGAATCAGGCTTGTTTGTTTGGCTGAGTTCAGCCAAAGGGTTGACTTGTCCTCAGAGCACACGTCCCATGTGTTCCCAAGAGTCTCAGAGGCTCTAGGAGTTCCATACAGGACTCAACCCCTTTCACATACTGGTACTTTTTTTTCTCAAACAAAACAAAACAAACAAACAAACAAAAGTGCCCCAAACATACTGCCCTTGATTGGCAGCAGTGACTTCCTATGCCTCCGCTGGACAAGGAGGGAAGTAGAGTTTAGGGTTAGTTTGGAGTTTTCTGCCAATTTGCTGTGTAGCTCTGGGTGGGTATTTTAACCTCTCTATTGCACCTCATTTTCTTCTTGCTGGTTAACGGAGGAGATAAAGCAACAGGAACCTTTGCATCCAAAGTACATCCCTGTCTTCTGCATCGTTAGTAACCACTGAAGTCGCGTACAGAATATTCCACCCCCAGTATGTTTTGGTTGGCTTATCTGTTTATTGTCTTTGCAGACACAGTGTGTTGCCCTGTCATTGGCATCTTGCCAGGAATGGAGAGCCAATTTGATCGTGTTGCTTCTGGCTGTCAGAACATTCTCATTTGACCACTATGTAGAAGAAGTGTGTGGAGAGAGTGTCTGAGTGACATTATGACTGATTGGCTGATAACAGTGGCTGACAGTGATTGATTGAGTGTGAAGTTATCTGCTCTCATTACTCCTGAAATTGAATTCAGATCGGTTCTATTGGAGGGTTTCCATGGAGACCACAACCTGCTGGAGCAGGTGTCTGTGGGTGTGGTGGTTTATTATGATCAATACCTATTTCCTGTGCTTGCCTGCAGAAATTATTAGGGATTGGAATCAGGCAGAAAGAAGCACACATACACACACACACACACACACACACACACACATACCAAACAAACAAATAAGAAACCTGTGTATATGTACACGTGTGTGGACATAGGTGCATGCATATGTGTGTAGAGGCCAGAATCAGAGGCCAACCTTGATTGAGTATTGTTCCTCAGGAGTTGTCCACTTGGGTTTTTTGAGATAGGGCCTTTCATTGTCCTGAGGCTCTCTCACTCAGCTAGGCTGGGTGGCGGCAGGCGAGCTTCAGGGAGTCACCTATCTCCACCTCCCCAGTGCCAGGCTTTACAGTGTATATTGCCACATCTGGCTTTTTATGTGGTGCTCTAGTTTCATTCTGTTGCTGTGGAAAAAAAAAAAAAAAAAAAACCACTCTTCACCAAAAGCAACACGGAGAGGAAAGGGTTAATTTAGCTTATAATCCTAGGTCATAGCCCATCATTAAGGGAAGTCAAGGCAGAAACTTGAAGCAAAAACCATGGAAGAACATTGCTTGCTCTCTCTCTCTCTCTCTCTCTCTCTCTCTCTCTCTCTCTCTCTCGTACACACACACACACACACACACACACACACACACACACACAGGCTCACGCTTTCCTACCTTTCTGACATAGCCCATAACTACCTCTACCTGCCCCTGAAATGGTGCTACCCACAGTGGGTTTGA
>JADRCD010217076.1:0-10370 GCA_019843815.1 Montemys delectorum
AAAAAAAAAGAAAAAAACATGACTAATGTATTTACAATAATCCCTCAATTAATTTTGGTGACAAAATACCCATTTTAGAAAAGATTGAGTCTTCAACAAGTGGTACTGGGAACATTAGATAGCCATGAGATTAGATACATTTCTATCACTGTGCACAAAAATAAACTCCAAAGTTTATTTTGATTTTCTATTATTTATTTTCTTATTTATAAAAATCTCAGTGTGAAACAGAAAATGACAAGACTGCTGGAAGGAAACACACCCAACGCCTATAACACAGAGGGACAGAAAAACTTCATCTGTTCAGGAACTAAGGCCAAAGACTGACAAACAACAAGCCTACAAACCAACAATCAAAACAAATGAAACAAACAAAAACCTAAAGAATTGCAAAGGAAAAAAGTCAATTGAGTATGAATGTGAATTATGGCTACATTCATACATCTAGAAGAGGATTAATATCTATAATACATAAAATTAATCAAATAAATGGTCATGAAAACAAATGACCCAATTTTACAAGGTCTCAAAAGAAGAAATAAAAAAAAAGTCCAAGAAATGTATAAATCATGTTGAACATCCTTAGCAATGAGATAAATGAAAATTAAAACTATGTTGAAACTGGTCAGAAATGTCTAGGGTAAAGAATATAAGTGATTTTTAACTAACTAACAAAATCTTCCCATTCATAAAGTCTATAACTTTTGTAGAGCATGCTGATACTAATATTTTTTTCATTCAAAGTTTTCTTTACACAGCTAGGAGTTAAATGTTGGCTTTTGAGTCCCAAAATTGATGTTTTCAAAATGCTCAGGTTGGTGCGTCTTTGAAAGAATGTATTGTCATTCAAATTTGGACATTTCCTATAGTTTGCTGTCTTTGGAATCAACTTCACAGATTGATATGTGCAACTTTATTGAGGGGATAAACTTTCTGTCTTGATTTATATCTGTCTTTTCATTTATGTCCTTCAGAATCTCCCCCATTGCACTAAATACATCTGGAGCTCAGTAATACAGACAAAACAAATGAGGCGCAGTGCATGCTGGGGTGGGTTTTTAGTGGATTACTGTTCCTTAGGAAACTGAAAGCAACCTCAGGCTTCAAGTGCCTTTGGAGAGCCAGAATGTAAGATTAAGTTTGTTTGGAGCTTGGGTGAAAATATTAAAGAAATGTCTAATAATTCCATTAATACGCTGAACATCAGAAATACCGAACTCTTTCTGATATTAAAATTCAGTTTATAGAATCATGTTAATATTTCAAGTCTTTCACAACATAATTCCTATAATCTTGTCCCCTAAAGTCCTCACAACAAAGGAGAAAAACCTTTCTCCTTTATGGTTTCAAAAATTGAAAAAGAAATAACATAATTCAAATACTACTCAAGAAATTGCCTTTGTGATATATTTTTAAGTTATAAGTCAAGAAAAGCAATAATCAAATATTATCCATATGCTAATTTGTTAAACTTTTGTTACTAAAGTGATTCCAAAATGTGTATTCATTACCATTCAGCTAAAAATCATTACTGCTATCTGTTTTTAAAAATAGAGCTTATATTTTCTTTTTGTTCTTTCTTTTATTTCTCTTTATGCGATAAGATTGCATTATAGAACTTTCAGGCTGGCCTAAAGCTCCTCGCAACTCTCTTGCATCACTCTTCCACATGTTGGGCTTCTAGGCTTGCACAACGCACTTGGATGAGCTCATTTTTATATCATGATTTCACACTATATTTTTCTCACATCCTTCTTATACAACTCCATGATAACCATAAAGAGTAAGACACAACATATTATTGAAAAAAGTTAATAATGATTAGAAGCTCAAATTCTTATTTTTCATGTGTAATCACTATGTTCCTAGTCTCCTCTCTGCTTTGCTTTTTTAACAGGTAAAACACTGCACTGTATACTTCCTACTCTCACTTTCCTGGACATCTCCTTGTTGCCACATATCACCAGGGCCTTATGTGCTATGTCTAAACTGAGGATAACAGGGATTTTCATGATTCAACTTTTGTACAGCTGAGATAGCTAGTCATACATGCTAAGCTCCTGGCATCTACCACTTTTTCATTTTGACAAAGGTCATGTCTAAAAAAGGGCTTAAATTATATTACAATCTCCCCAAAACAGAATGAAAAACATTTTTTAATAGAAAAAAATTATAGAAAGAGTGTGTGAAGAATCTGTACTCTCATAGGGAGGTGATGCCAGAGATCAAAACAAAAATAATTTTCAATAATTGTTTATTATTATAATATATGAATATGATATATGAGAATATATAATGTAATTATATGATAATATAATATATGATAATATGAATAATCATATAGACGTTAGGCAATGCTGCTACTAAAGGATTGAGATTTGCAACTTTGAACTGCTTAAGAAACATTCAAGAATAAAGAAGATGCTGATCAGATGGTAGAATTCTTGCCTGTTGTCTACAAGGCTCTTATTTTAGCTTCCCAGAATGACATACATTTAGCATGATGCATACAGCCCTGTAATACCAACACTGACAATACAGATAGAAAGATCAGAAGTTCCAGCCCATCCTCAGCCACATAGAAGTTGAAGGCCACTCAGGGCTATGCTACTCTTTATCTCAGATAAATGCAAAAACATGAAGAAAGGTTAAAAGGATCTTGTCAATCTATTTGCTGCCAAAATTTAAGGCACTGAATGGATTGCAATTGTAGGTACTTAAAGGGTTGGGGAACTGTTTTAGCTGACACCGGCTTACCATTAATAATACAGTATTAAGGTAAAATAGTTTATCATAAAGTGTTTTTTGTTATTGCATTAAATGTGATAAAATTTCATTGAACAAGAAATCAAACTAAACAAATTAATAAATAGCAGCAAAGTAATATACATTGGCCGGAGATAGCTTCTGCTAACCCTTGTACAGTAAGCACTTCAGCAGTTCTTCACTGAGTGAACGTGTAATGATGTATTCTACATTCTAAATCTGCTTTTTCCTCATACTTAACACTCCTTCCTAATACAATTAATCTATTATAGTCGTGCTATTATAGCCAACATAGCATCCACCCTTTTAAAGATGCATTAATTTGTCAAACTAATCATGTACTGGTGGGCATTTAAGATGTCCTCGATTTTTCATTAATACAAAAATGCAACAAATAGCCTTGTAAAATACATAGATTTACAGTTCTATGATTAGTTTTCCAGAAGGATGGCTCTCACAGTGTTTGTGACAGTAATTTTTAATTTTTAATTATAAAAGCAATATACCAAGAGAATGATACTTTCAAAAACTGCATTCATTCTAGCAGAGTGACTATTAATTTTTCATATCATATTCTAGATCCTGTGCCTTTTCACAGGTCTATCCTTTTAAGTTAAGCCAATTATGGCCTGTTTTTTAAATTAAAAACTTTTTATAAGCAGTTTGTGTGATTCTAGAAGTACTTAATAATAACTATTTTGTTTTGCTGATATCAAACTCTGGGCTTTGCAATTTTGGGTAGTGTCCTTAGCCATTGAATTATCATAGTTTGATTATCACTGTTCTTTTTATGAACATCTATCTATCATCTATCTCACTATCCTGTTTATCTATCTACTTATCTATCTATCTATCTATCTATCTATCTATCTATCTACCTACCTATCTACCCATCCATGCATCATATATCTATATATGATTTGTCATCTATGTACTGTGTTTTTATATTGTGTGTGTATTTGTGACTCTGTGTGTGTGTGTGTGTGTGTGTGTGTGTGTGTGTGTGTGTGTAAGTCATCAATCTACCAATCTAATATGGATTCTGCTGATCAAACTCAGGTAAGTCAGGCATGGAGGTACTTTCCTTTACCTACTGATCTATCTTGTCAAAACTGTTTAGCACTATTTTTAATGTACACACTATCATCATTCATGTTTATATTCTATTACTGAGAGTAGATATTTCCATCTCCTCTAAGCCTCATTATACAGAACTATAAACATTTAAAATTTTCATTATGTTTTACATATATATATATACACATACATAATTCATTCTTTCAATTTTTCACATAGTTACACAATTTGCATTTACTATATCAACTATCAACTATCACATGAAGTCCTCATTACCTCCCCTTTGCTAGACACACCACACTTCCAACTTCATGCCATCTTTTCATATTCCATTGAGACAAGTTAATGCTGCCTTTATGTATAAAAGTATAAACTCATGTTATACTTTCTTTTCTGTTGTTATGCTAATACACTTTCATCTGAAATCAATTGAGAAACAAAGAGAATAATTTCAGTTTACAATCCAATATCTTAGAAACTCAGGGCAAGAACTCAAGGCAGGAACCTGGAGGTTAGTTATTATGGATGCATGCCACTCATTTACAGGCTTATTTAAAGCACACACACACACACACACACACACACACACACACACACACACACACACACACACAGTATCAATCACAGTAGCCTGGGTAATTCTGCATCAATTAATAATACAGACAATTCCCTTTAGAAATATATGCCTACAGGCTAGTATAATCCAGGAAATTCCTCAGAAAAAAAGCCTATCCTCTCAGATGACTCTAGGCTATGAAAACTTTACAATTAAAATTAAGGCAAGGCATCCACTGGAGCATCAGTAACTTAACAGAGGACACTTCCCTGAGGAAAACTGACTTTGCTTACCATAGTAGCTTTCAACTGTCAAAGTTCTCAGCTAGGTCTTCATGAGCTCTTCCCTGTTCTATGTCTGGGTTTTGACTGCTTTAATCTGCATAGGTCTTGTGCAGTCAACCACAGCATCTGTGAATTAATGAGTGCAATGATCTTGCCTTGTCTAAAAGACACCTTTCACAATAGTCTTCCACATCTTCTGGCATTTACATCTTTCCTCCCTAACTTCACAATGTTTATTGAGCTACATGAGGTGAGGATGTTAAAAAATAGCTTCATTTAAGGTTAGTAACTCCATAGTTAATCTGTTCTCTGAACTCTGGCAAGTTGTATTATATTACTGTACAATTAATTGCTGTATTTATTGTAGGTCATTAAAAAAGCTTCTGTATTGAGAGTATAGAGATTCATTAATCTATAGCATATCAAAAAGCTCCTGGAAGACAATTTTAATACTATATGCATTTTTCCAATTGAGAGTAGAGGGCTCTCCCTTATGGTATATAATCTCCCAGCACTATGACCTTAGCTATGTTTATATAGTATCAGGCATAAATTCTGTCATATGAAGTGAACCCTCACACCCAGTCAGAAAATGGTTGTATATGCCCTGCCCTAGTTAGTTTTAACTCTTAACTTGACATAGTCTAGAATCTTGTGAGAATGGAGTTTCAATGAAGGAAGTGCTTAAGTGAAATTGTTCTTTGAGTAAGCTTGCGGAGGATTGTTTAGATTGTTAATTGTTATAAGAAGTTCCCAGTACAATAGTTGGCACTCTCTCCAGAAGAGAAATGATCCTGTGTTGTGTAAGAATGCTAGAAAAGCATGAGCTAGCAGTGGACAAACCATCAACAGCAGCCACTATGGATTGTACTTACTTCTTGGCTGGGAATGAATTCAGTGATGAAAGAATAATTCATGGAAGAGTAAGCCATCTTTCCTTCAAGATGAAGCAGTGAGTTCCTTCCCTGGTGTCTCTCCATTCTCTATTGTGACCTGGAAATAAAAGATGAAAAGCATCTTTTCCTTCCCTAGGTTAGTTTTTTTTGTCAGAATGTTTTTCACAGAAGCAGAAAGAAACATAGATCATTTCTATTATGCTTATGCCATTAATACACCCATGAATATTTCTTGAAAAGTCAGTCATTATTTCAGTTCTTGATTTAAAGTAGCCTAAGACTGTTGATGATTTTTTTCCCCTCACAAACTGTACAGTACATTCCTCAATGACTACACAGAGCATTGGCTGGCTGTGAAGCTGTAGCCGGACTGAGGAAGTCGTTCCCTAAAAGGAACATAAGGCTGCCTTGTCTGGCCTCAGTGAGAGAGGATGCCTCTAATCCTGCACAGATTTGATGTGCCACGATCTGGGGATACCCAAGGGGAGAGAGGTTCTGAGGGGATTTCATCCTCTCAGAGAGGAAGAGGAGGGGAGGTGGAGAGATGTACTCTGGGGGAGGGGGACACTGGAAGTGGGCAATATTTGGTATATAAATAAATTAATTAATCAAAAAAGGGTCTTAAAAGTTAGTATGTTTCTCATCTTCATTTTTCTCTATTTTCACCTGTAGCATTTTTATTTAATGCTGTGTTTTAAGGAACATAACATAAATAAGAATATTTCAAATCAAAACCTTTAAGGCCACTTTTAAAAAATAGAGTCAGAAACATACAGTTATGATGTATTTTCTGATACTTCAGTTGATTCTTTGTAAAAAAGAAAGTATATGAATTCAGAAATGTAATTAACAATCAGTAGCAAAGCAACAAAACAAAACAAAAACCAAATACACTGCAAAATGTGTAAAGGCAAATAAAACATTGTAAAAGTTTTTAAGTTAAAATTTTTCTCATACATTTTATACAGACCACGGTTTCCTCCTCCCTCATTTCCCACCATTCCCTCCTCACTCCACCTCCTCTCTCATCCACTCCTTTTATTTCTTTTCAGAAATAAAAAGGCAGGTCCCTCATGGATAGTCACCAAACATGGTCTAACAAGTTGCAGTAAGACCAGGCATCTCCTATACTGTTAAGGTTTGATGAGGCAATCTAGTAGGAAGAACATGGTTCTAAAAAACAGGCAAAAGTCAGAGACATCCTCCAATCTTGTTAAGAGTCCTCCAAGAACAAGCTACACAAATGTAACGTATGTGCAGAGGGCGTAGATCAGACCCATGCACGCTCCCTGATTGTCGGTGCAGTCTCTGTGAAACCCTGTGAACCCGGAGCTTCTCTGTGGGGTTTCTTGTGGTGTCCCTGACCTCTCTGGCTCCTATAATCCTTCCTTTCTATCTACAGTAGGACTGCTCTAGCTCTGCCTGATGTTTGGCTGGAGGTCTCTGTATCTGTCTCCCTCAGTCCTTGGATGTCGTCTCTCTGGTGTTATTGGGCTAGGCAAGAAAAAAAAAAAAAAAAAACAACAAAAAAAAAACCAACAAAAAACCCTGCAACAATGAACTAAGGACAAAAGAAGTTTGTGAGTCACATAGAAAATACAAATAAATATAAATAAAATACAAAATGGGACAAGTCAGATCCTCTTAGTGTAAGAATTTTCCAAATAAAGATATTAACCCCTGCCCCAAGCTAACTTCACGGATAGGAAGAACAGATAAAAACATAATGACTTTCTGTGTGCCGTCTATAGAAATCGTGTTAGAACCAAAGATAGAACAGTTTGAAGTATAAAATAGTATAATTCATGTAAATAAACTAAATATAAAATATAGTCAGTGAACAAAGTCATTATCTGTTAATAGAAGTTTCAATATAAGCAGAAAATATGGAATTTATGACATTTACAGACCTAAACTATAAAGTACTTGGAAACAAAACTTACAGAATGCAGAGATAGACACTATGCTAATAACTGGAAATTTTAATATCATGTTCTGAATAATGTATAGAAACACTAGACAGATGCTAAGATAAAAGGGGGCCTTAAACAAAGTGGTAAGGCATATAGATCAGGAGGTAATTGTCAACTCTCCCACACAATCCAAGTTACTATGTCATGGTTCTAGTGCACTTGCGACACTTTATAGGTATACCATCCACTAGAGCACAAATTGTACTCAGTAGATTTCAAGAAATAGATGTTGCATAAGTAATGTCCTCTGATAAACAAAGGGTAAAGTTATACATCAATAACAGAAAGTTGGAAAATTCATTAAATGGTATAAAGTAAACAACTTGCCTTTCAACCGCCAATGGATCAAAGAAAAATTGTCAAAAATTGGAAAAAGCTTCAAAATTAATAAAGATTAAACCGCTAGGCAGTGGTGGCACATGCCTTTAATCCCAGCACTCGGGAGGCAGAGACAGGCAGTTCGAGGCTAGCCTGGTCTACAGAGTGAGTTCCAGGATAGCCAGGGCTATACAGAGAAACCCTGTCTCAAAAAAAAATTATTAATCATGACCCACAAAAAAATATATGTGGGATAAAGCCAATGCTGTTTTAAATATGAATTTATAACTAGAAATAGTTACATGATATTTAGTAAACATATGTTATAGGGAGAGCAGTATGTATTATCTAGTGTTATGTGGTAAACATTTAAAGAACTATTGGCAAATCTATTTAAATTTCTACAAAAAATTGAAGCTTTTAGAGTATTTCCTAAACTTAGTCTATTGATAGCAATAGAACTTGCTATTAAAGCTATAAATAACTAACCAAGGAAATACACATCAATATTTCATGCTTAGAGCACTGAAAACAAAGAAATTTGACAAAATATTATCCACTGGATTTATCAACATAGTAAAAACTTTATCTTATAACAAGCAAACATCATATAGAGTCAGCAACAATGGACAACATATGAAAATTTATCTGTGCAATTCACCAATTTTTTAAAAATAAATGAAAACACTTCATTACATGTTTCAGCAAAGTATTTGATAAAATGCATTCTCATAATGATAAAAATCACTTTACAAATTATTTTTTTTAACTTTTAATGCATTATGATGAAAAAAGTTACATGATTTCAATTTGTCTGAATTTGTTAACATTTAAAAACATATTTTAAGTAAATAGAATTAAATCACATTCTTGTTTCCCTTTTGTACCCCAACTCCTCCCAGAGACCCCATCTTCAATACCTACAATATCTTCTTGTCATATTCTTTAAAATTTATAAAATATTATAACAATAAAAATGAGTATTATAAAAGGTGTTTGATATAAAACAATCAATTTAACAGTGTTATATAGATGCATGTCTACAGCAATACTGCAAATACATACGTTTTTCTCAGTATAAATTTTAAGTAACTCCAGACATATTAACTGTATATTTCAAAATAATACATCACTACTAGTATTTTCTTAATGAACATAAATATATAAAGTCTTTTTGTTTGTTTGTTTTGTATTTAGTAGAGTTTAAAATCTTGGCTCTTTCTGTGGTACAAGCCCAAAATAAGAACAATTTTTAGACATTGGATTTCATTGTAGTAAGGCTGTACTTCAATGACCCTCAAATCACCGAAGGATTTTACCTCCATTGTAGCTAAGCTGAGAGTTTACAGTTCTGCTGCACCAAGGAATGAATTGTAGGCACAATTTTTGGATAGATACTTCCTGCTATGGTCAAAGCTATTTGACTTGAGTGAGTGACTTTATTCTCAGCCCACAGAGAACAAGTTACATTCATTTAAAAAACGGTGTGTGTATTAAGATAGTATATCCATAAAGTCATTCACCAACTGTTTTAATGAACAATGGTTCTGCTTGGAGGGTGGCACAGACATTAGGTGTGGGTAAGAATCTGGTTCATTGGCTGTGATAATTTGGAAAAGCATTCATCTCAGAGAAAGAGTAACTTGTAAAGTCCTCTTCTTCAAACTTGATACAAGAGCTACAAATGTCAAGCAAAGCATTCAGTCTCACTCTTTGTTGTTCTCTTTCCTACAAGCCACTCCCAAGTTAATTGTCTATGTCTCCTTTGGGTATATAAATACTTTTGAAATATATAAGCTGTTCTGAAAACCATAGTATAGTGTAATAACATGAAATAAACAGTACTACTAATAGAAAGGCTGAGATAGGAGCAGCAAGATTTCAAGACCTTTATGTTGTACACAGCAAGACACTGTCACCAACAAGCTGAAAGTATATATAGATTGAACAATATTGGACCTATTTCTCCAATTACCAAATTAAAGAGACCATTGGATGACAATCAACAAATTTCTAATTCCTCATATTTTTGGATTTCAATCACTTAGGATATGTTGGTAATATTAATTTTCATATTAAGATATTAAGAAAAGGTAATTGTCACTTCCTGTTGTTTTTGTTGTAAGAGGTGGAATTACATTTGTGTCGATTTGTTGAAAGATTACTTTCTTGTTTCTTCTAGGGTGTAGTTATGCTCTTTATGTTGATGTTTTCCATCTATTATCCTTTGTAGGGCTGGATTTGTGGAAAGATATTGTGTAAATTTAGTTTTGTCATGGAATATCTTGTTTTCTCCATCTATGGTAATTGAGAGTTTTGCTGGGTATAGTAGCCTGGGCTGGTATTTGTGTTCTTGTAGGGTCTGTATGACATCTGCCCAGGATCTTCTAGCTTTCATAGTCTCTGGTGAGAAGTCTGGTATAATTCTGATAGGCCTGCCTTTATATGTTACTTGACCTTTTTCACTTACTGCTTTTAAAATTCTTTCTTTGTTTAGTGC
>JADRCD010217076.1:10770-24486 GCA_019843815.1 Montemys delectorum
TTTGATTGTGTTTTCCTGTAGTTCTTTAAGGGATTTTTGTGTTTCCTCTTTAAGAGCTTCTAGCTCTTTACCTGTGTTCTCCTTTATTTCTTTGAGGGTGCTGTTTATGTCTTTCTTAAGGTGCTGTATCATCATCATGATAAGTGATTTTATATTTGAATCTTGTTTTTCCAGTGTGATGGTGTGTCCAGGACTTGCTATGGTGGGAGAATTGGGTTCTGATGATGCCAAGTGACCTTGGTTTGTGTTGTTTATTTTCTTACGCTTGCCCCCTGCCATCTGGTTATCTCTAGTGCTAGCTGCCCTTGCTAAATCTGACTGGAGTCAGTCCTTCCTGTGATCCTGGTTGTATCAGAACTCCTCAGAGTAAGGCTGTCTCTGTGACCCTGTGATTCTGAGATCCTGTGACCCTGAGCTTGTTAGAGTATCTGGGAGTGCAACAGCTTCCTCTGGGTATTGTGGGACTGGCTGCAGAGCTTGTGCCCAATGTCCACTCAGGACACCAGCCAAGAGAGACCGGAAGGAACCCCTGCCACTCTGCTGTTGGAGTTCCTGTGTGCCTGGTCCCGCAGGTCCCAGTTACTCCCAGTGTAGGGACAGATGTTAGGTCCTCCTCACCTCTGATCCTGAGAGTGTCAGAGGGCCTGGGAGTGGAGCTTCCTCTAGATGTTGTGGGTCTGGCTGCAGAGCTTGTGCCCAAGTTCCACTCAGGACACCAAACAAGAGCCACTTTACAACTTATTAATAGGAAGATAGCACATGTTCACATATCATAAAGTCTTCTATGTGGAAAACTGCATGGGACACAGGCAAAGTTAATAAATGAATTTATCGATGTAAGAGGATATTCAGTCAAACATAAAATCAGATACATTTCTGAGTCAAAAATTTTTAAGAGGAAATTCTAAGAACAATTTTATTTATAATGTCATTAATAATAATAACAATACAATACTCAGATGTAACTTTAACTTATGTTATTCTAATTGTAAATATTTATAGTGTAAAGGACTGAATCCAAGGCCTTTTCTAATGATATGTGACCCTAGGCCTTAGAAAAATGAGGAAATGTCAACTCATCCCAAATATGCAATCAATGCAAGACCAAAAGTCCAATTAATGAATCAGTGAGATTCACTAAGGTTATTACAGGCTTTGGGTTGTCGGGACTTCAAGAGTTACAATTGATTCAAAGACAGCAACCTTACTTAAATTCCAACCAAATGTAGGTGATAGCTCACAAAAGCTGAAAACCTGATGTTTAGTACATGTCTTGAAGAGCATCATCCTCCTCCAGGAAGTTCAATGGGAGCTCTAGGGCAGCTCAGCTTCTTGGAGAGTGTCTGTGAGCACCCCTTACTGTATATAGATAATATCCTACAGCATATGTTCAGATTCAGGAATTTCCTAAAGCCTTTGAGTTTTTTACTGCTTGAGCTTCACCAGATTCCCTGTAGGATGGACAGTTTCTTTTTCTTTTAAGACAGAATAATTGGCAGGATCCAGGAGAAGAAAACAACTGGGGAAATGAATGGTATATATATGCTGGAATGATATAGATATATCATCCATAGCACAATGCTTTCATTATATAATATGATTGTACTTTCTAGTTAAAAATAGCTAAATGAGTCAATTTTTGTTTTCACAAATTTGGTGGTAATAACAGTCAACCAACCAATCATGTTCCTTCTTAAGGAAGAGACATTCACCATGGAATAATCAAGGATGTCTTCTTTCTTAAGTGTGATAGGAGCTTTTGTGGAATTTCAGAGCTTGCTTGTTTAGAAGACAGAATGATGATTATAGAAACAAGGTTTTGTAGGGATCCAGCAGCCATGGATGACC
The DNA here is from genome assembly GCA_019843815.1 of Montemys delectorum. Classification (NCBI taxonomy): domain Eukaryota; kingdom Metazoa; phylum Chordata; class Mammalia; order Rodentia; family Muridae; genus Montemys; species Montemys delectorum. The sequence continues at coordinate 12,619 of JADRCD010217076.1, forward strand.
TGGGTTTACCTGAAAGGGAGGTTGGAAATGAAAAAGAGGTGAGGGGGGTGAGAGAAGAATGAAAGCAAGACAAGGTTCTGATCAAGGCTCCAAGTTTAATACTCAGCACTGCATTTATATAGAGCAAGCCCACAGGCCCATCCTTTGTTTCAGCTGGAATATGTTGCAAAGCAAGGTTAGTGGGCAGTCTATTCTTCTCCATTCCTGTGGGAACTTGAGCATACAAACAAGGCAGATGACTCCACCAAGGTTGACAAGGTCCATGGTGGCAAGCGCTCAAGATCTATTTGACCTGCTCTAGGCTAGGAAGGCCACAAGGTATAATGAGAATACTTACATTTGGGGATTGTAAAAAACATAAGCAAAATGGTGGGAGAGACTTAAATTGGTCCTAGACCAACCCTAAAGATTTTACTCTACCCAACAGTGAGATTTCTTGGCAGTTTAAAACAGTGAGCTCTGAAGTGGGAGTATGTGATTCTTATGGAACAGGAGCAGATTTATCAAATGTCTGGATGGAGGCATAGTATCATAAAAGGGAATTGAAGCTGCATGTTTGTAGATCCAGTGAAGTGAAGTCCAGTAGAAAAGAGCAGTATTTCCAAAACTAATAGAAAATACCTACAGTTTGACACTTGCAATGCCACTTCTAAAGCAAGGGACTGGATTAGAGGCAATGTGGCTGTATAGATGATCTCATGACTATTGACGAAGCTCTTTCTCGCCTGTGATTCTTACTCTGTATGTATTTCTGGAACTTCCTCTGACCAAGGTTTTATGCTTTTTACTTTGAAATGGTAAGATCCAGCTTGATTATGTATCCTTTCTTCAGTCAGAGCACATCATGGCTAGTCTTTATTTCCAAAAGCGATTTCTTCCTCAAAGGACTAAAACTGTTCCTAGAAAAATATTATGGATGACATATTGTACTATGTGGAGTGAAAAGATCTTCGTTTTTTAATTGTATAGAGCAACTAAACGTTGGCGGGAAATCTAATAAAGCTGGTAAAAGAAAACACTTTATTATTTTTATAGGATGCTTTTCAAAACTTGATCTTTTAGATAAATACCTTAATCACCGAGAGAAAGAATACATTTTGAGTATGTGTTTTATGATTCACATATATCAACTTTATTTGACCATGTTTTTCCTATCCCTTCATTCTTGAGGTGTGTGAAATTGACATTATGTCCAGGTTAAGGTAGGAATATGATTTAATCAAGACAGAAGAATGAGTTAACATAAGATTAAATCATCTGTTAAGTCTCATTTATTCACTTATTATATTCATTAATATATGTAAAAATTAACACTCATTCCTGAAAAAAAATTACTGTTTGTTTTGTGCCTACCTTTGCTTAGCATGAAACAAAAACATTCAAGATATTTTAACTGAACACATGTATATTTAATTAACTAAAGACAAACTTTTAATTTTTTAGTTGTAAAACTATATCTCACTTTCTGAAAATAATGTATACTGTGCTTATTTTTTCCCATGATATTTAACAATGTTGAAGATTTAGCAAAGGGATGGCAATCACAAATTTCATTGCAATACTATATACACATTAAAAGCATTTAAATTAGTATTTATTCAGTAAAAATTGTTTTACTGGAATCATGCAGTGGCTTATATGTAAGCAAGCACATGATGTGTAAAAGTCACCAGTGTGTGATTCTTTAACCTAGACATGTAGGTTTATGCATATGTGCCCATATTATATATGGACACAGATAGATGCTGTTAAAAGTGTAATTCTGCTGTATATGAAGAATTCTCTATCTACAAACTCTCAAATCCTCAACAGACAGAACTCTAGAACTCCTGTGCCAGTTTCTTCGTTCTCATCCATGTCTCATTGGCTGAAGTGTGAAATAGAGAGAATAATATCAGAACTGGAGAAACAAACCTTTCCTCAAGAGAAAGAACTGGAGAATGAATGAACAGAAGAGAATGGATACAGGGCAGTATTTGAATATGAGGGTTACCCTACTTTTTCTTGGTTTACTACATCATCCTACTCTGTCAGTTCAAAATAATTCACCATAAAAATCTACAGCAGTATCCAAATTCAGTCAACTTTATATCCAGCATTTTGTTACTTTGAGCTACTAGAATGTTTTAGCAGCTGTAAAGATCCATTTTAAATCATAGTTTTATCTTTGGAAACATTTGAAGATGTGCCTGCAGAGAAGTACATCAAATGTATCACTTCCTGGTCTCTCTCTATTGCTTAACAAGTAAAAATGCTACAACACAAGAACTTCTCTCTGGCCACATAACATCTGCAGGATCTGTGATTCAGACTCCCACTTGACACTAACATTTACTTCATCTCCTCCTGTAACAGGTTTTGTTAATTTTATATTAAAACCTATCAATATAATCACCGTGCTTTGCCAATGGTAGAGACAAAATCCAGTGAAATTATAAGAGAAAAATAGACTGCTTTAGTCACATCAGACAAATCAAAGCTAGATAATTCTCACTTTTAACATGATTAAATTATTTTACTAATGGCATTCTAGATGAATGAAGCCAGATTGCCCTGTGTTTAAATGCATTAATGATCTGATTTAATGTTTCCTTGAGATGTCAAAAAGTAAACAGATGGATATTTAAAAGGACTACTCAGATATGAGCATCAGATGCATGAATTTTAAGCCAGTCTCTGTTTCTTTGTTTGTTCTAATCCTTATTCATATTCAGAAAAGGATTTCGAGACAGGAGTGAAATTCAAAGACGTGTAGCAATGCTTATAGAGCATTCTATGTAACCAGCCATGACTCTCTGAAGAAACATCTTACAGAAAAACAATTTACAGAAGTGCCTGTTAACAGAAAGTCAAACTTATGAGTGACTTTCTCATTTTTCTTCATATCTTGAGCTTTTATTTAAGAGTAATGACAAAAATTTTCTGAATGCAAACGTCAGTAAAACACTCCATATCCTTCTCATATATTCTATGAAAAAAAGGGAAAGTAGAGCCTGATTGCATGAGATGTTGTATCATTTAAAATATTGCATTTTCCAACACCCATTCATTTAAATTACTGATAAAATGCAAAGTTTTTCTAAATACAAAATATTGCTGAAGTCCATAATAGAAAACACATACTGCAGCAAATTGTGAATGATACAAAGACAAGAAGTGTGTGTGATCTTAATGCTATCAGTGTATTTGGGGTGGGATTCAGGAAAGATTCACCCTCATTGTGGGTGTTTATTTAAGACTTCAGGAATAGATATTTCACATCATTAACCACATTTACTAAAGGGTGATTATTAACTCTGAGAAAATAATAATACAAATGTGCATTTATACATAATAATTATTATTCATAAATAATTAATTGTCTTTATAACCCAAGAGAAACTTTTAGGGGAATGATTTTACAAATAGATGACACTAAGGAGATAGTTTCTAGTCTTGATTGTGATACAGATATGCAGGGGAAAAAAAGAGTCATTGAATATGAAGTCATAAAATCCTATTACCTCAGTGGATAAAATGTTACTTTAATTTTTTTCTTTGAAAGATTATGTTGATTACAAAGTTCTTCTACCTTTGCTGCTGAATGAGAAGATACATCTTAAATTTTGATTATAAAACTGACTTTTTCAATAGAATTTTTATATATTATCTGTCCAAGACTGTAGCAGAAGATTCATTATTGCAAATGGTAAAATAGAGAAAATGCATATTACAAAACCATCAAACTCATTACAATTCTTACAGGCTTGAAATTCATCCAGGAAGATGGTGGTAACATTAACATTGGGAACATTTTTTTTCTAGCTATGGATATCTTATCTGTTATCATTAGTTATACTAATAAAATCGTAAGTTTACTCAAAGAATAACATTTTGGATTTCCTTCTAGTAATGCATTGAGGTTATGAGATGTACAATAAAAATTAAGGAGTAACATAGTAGTATTCTTTTCTCTACAATTAGAAAAACAAGACATTCTTTAATTTATGAAGAAAATATTTATATTCAAATGGATAATTTCACTTTTCTTTAACTGCAAATAAGTTGAATGGATTGGGAAAGATTTCTTTTAATCAAAGCCTAATGTAGTTGAAAACAAGAATAAATAGGACTTGTAAATATTTCATCACATCATATAATTTTATCCATCAAGATTAAATGCACAGGTGGAGGGCAGCCAAAGCCCCCAAGTCCTGAGGAGTTGAAATCTGTAATCAAAAGGTCCATAATTAGTCATCGTTGTCATAGTAACTCAGTGTCCAACCATAGAGAAAATAGTGTGCCAATTCTATGCTCTGAAAAGAGTATGTGATCATTCAGAATATTCACTTACATTTAGCTACTTGAGTATTTGTGTATGCTTGCATTTGTGCATATACCCATGTGCATATAATTATATTATTTGTTTTCTGAAACTTTCCCCTAGAAAACTAGATTAAATCATCCAACTCTTTCTTGGTACTCAGTCCTTAGGGCTCTGAAGAAAGCAATACACTGTACTCTTTTACTAATTTAATGTACATGTACATACATATATAACATATTTATAACACATTTAGAAAAAATTTTTTTGTTTGAACATTTTTATTAGATATTTTCTTTATTTATATGTAAATTTCTCCTTTCCCAGTTTCCCCTCCAAAAAATAAACAAACAAACAAACAAATAAAACAACAAGAACAAACCCCTGTTGCCTCCCCCCTCCCCATGCCTGCCACCCCACCCTCTCCCACTTATTGGCCCTGGCATTCCCCTACACTGGGGCAAAATTTTTATGTAGCTATTACTTGACATGTATAGCTTGACACTTAAAATAAGTTGATTTTTCATTTAAATGTCAGCTCATCTCCTTAGATCTATATCATTGGTTGTTTAAGCAGAGAAATGTTTATTTGGTGACTATTTACTGTTGTCTACTTGTATGTTCTTAACTTTGGACATTAACTATGCACGGAGGATGTTCCATTCTGATACTACTAATAAAAAGAGTAAGCAATGTCAGAGCACATGTATAGATACCTATTGACTGCGCTGTTGACATTGAATAGATGATTATAAATTTCATGAGGTTTATCTTAGAAGGTAGGGAGTGATATCACAATGTATATCATGAATGCCAAAAGTAATTGAAGGATTTTCTTTTATTTATACATATGGGTAGTTACTAAGGAACTCCCAAGTCTCCTTTTATCATTCTAGGAGACAAATCATGAGTGAAATGAGGCTGACTGCCAATTTTACAAAGAATACTCTGGTGAGAAAGACTGACAATAAAATGTGTATGACTGTGTTAATTGTGTGAAGAAAAGGACAGTGTTATATTAGTTTATGTTTATAAATCTCAGCTGTCACCACCAGGTCCCAGGAAGTAGACAGGTAATTTTAAAATGTGAAAGGAGTCAGAAAAAATGATCAGAAATGCAATGAGGAAAGTTGGATGATAAAGAGTCCCTGTACACAGCCTTGTGTCAAGAGGACAAAAGTGTGGTTTTGGCTTTTGGAGGGGAAGACATTACTCAGCCTCAGCGACATATTGTCTTTCCAGAACACTAGTCTCCTTACATTTCTCATAAAGACTCAAAAATAAATGTGAAATTGTGAATTCCCTTCCTTGTAGACATAGGATAACCCATTACTTTTTTTCTTAACAAATTTGAAGCACTTTTATGACTTAATAGAAAAAAAATGATTATGCCTGGTCCTTATTTCTCTCTGTGAACTCAATGGTCTGTCCAGGTAAAAGTTTAAAGTACACTAGGAAGACAGTGGAAGCTCAGTTTTTTCTGCAATTGACAGTGAAATCTGTTCACTAGAAACACGATTTGGGGTCCTCAAGGCTGCAGGCTCACTGAAGTCAGTTCAGAGGAGGATGTGTCATATTGCTAACTTTAGGTACTTCAGACTGTGTAGAAACTTTGGATATAGCCCACACTGGCTGCAAATCTTCTTCCACATTACATGTTTTCTTTAGGGAGCCAACTGACCACTTTGGAACCTAAAGAGTAGAGTAAGCAGAATAGACAAGGGTCTCAGGGAAGAGGATGTGAGTGGAGTCAAAGATGGTGGTAGGTTGCTTTTCAATTGTACCAGAGAAAGGTAGAAAGAAACTACAGGAGGAGAAATACTAATTGCATTGCTAATTTTGATAAGTTGTTGGTTTATGAGTAAATTTAATTTGATTCAGAAGAACAAGCACATATTATGAAATGTCTTCAAACAATTCTTCCTAGTTGAATGTATTTTAGATAAATTGACATTGATAAATGAGATAGGTATGGCCTTAATGCTATACATGTGGAAATTGACTTTAATGTTTTGTGCAACCAGAATCACAACATCAGTGCGAATTATGTTTGAATTTGACAAACAGAAATACATCTAGGACAGCAGCGTATTTTGTCCTAAAAAAAAAAAAAAATCCAGGAAATAGCTATTTGCATAGTGGAAGGCAGACCATTTAGAATGAAATATTTTTATGTTTACACACAGATCAACCATTTACTGGGGTCTTTTTTAGGGGGAAGGGGAGTTCGAGACAGGGTTTCTTTGTATTGACTTTGCTGTCCTGGAACTCACCCTGTAGACCAGGCTCTGCCTCCCAATAGCTGGGATTAAAGGCATATGCCACCACTGTCCGGCTTGTATTCTTCCTTTGTTTGTTTTGTTTGTTGTCTTTTTAGCTGGTTGTTTCTTTCTTTTTCTTTACCATTGAATAATTCAGGGTATATTTTCAAGTATAAGTCTGATAAGATATTATATTTTAAGAATGTTTAAAGTTCAAATATAGCATAAAGACTACATATTTCTATCCTTGATGATACTAATATAACTTTTAAACTAGGACATTAAATAAATATTTAAATTTGTTGCCAGGGAATAGAAAGATATTTAAAACACAATATGTCTCAAATGACCTAATAAAGCCAACAGGGTACAGTGAGTACCATTAGTATTAACACTGGCTGTATGAGAAAAGAAAGATTCACATATTTAAATATTTTGTGCTAAATCCCCAATGATGTACATCTAATGAGAACATGAGCTGTAATATAAATGTAAATTTACTTATCTTAAATATGATGTCATGCAGAAGTCACAGCTTCATAGAAACCTTTTTTTCTTAATTTCCCATTTAAGCCTCCCCAAATTCACATTGATATGATCAATATTATATTTAGCAGGAACTTTTACTTAGGAGGTCTTCTTTCTTCTTGCTTTTTTTTTTTTTTTTTTTTTTTTTGGTTGCTACTGTAGGTTTGTTTTTTGCAGTTGCCACATTTTTTATTCAAGTGGAGTATAAACCTGGGATAGGATTTGCTACTAAGATGAGCAGGTCATGCCCAGGTGAGCCTTTGCTGTGATAACTGCTATTTTTTTTTCAATTAAGTCCCATTCACCCTTCCCAGCCATCCTCTTTTATTTCCCTTTCCCCAGCCTAGTTCTCATCTATTCCTATCATTCAGAATGAGAAGAAAGCCTTACTAGGAAATCAAAGTTGCCTGTGCCTTGATTCACTGTGTAGCTAGCAATCCTCACTACATAATAGAAACGCAAATTGGAAGGAAAGACTAAGAGAGTTATCTCCAACCCACCTGTCCTATATGTGATGATGTTACTTCAACCTTTCCCACTGACTGAGAACACATCCAGAATGTCTTCTCCCTATTTAGCCATTCATTTGTACATTTGCTCTTTAATACCTCAACATTTGAAACCTTCACTAAAATGCATGTAGTTTCAGTCTCTGTAGACTCATACAACATGGAAAGATTAGGGAGCACTTTGGGATCTCTATGTGACTACCCGTGTGCCTTAGGAAAGGGATCATGAGAATACACAATCACTACTGTGGCAACTGAACATGAAAACCACACATTCAACTTGCAACTACACATTGAGGTGTCCTAGAAATTCAATTCATGCTTGACATAATTCCAGCAGCCCAATATGAAGCAAGGCATATCTTATTTACATCCTATACGTCTCTCCAGCAGCTTCTTCTAAAAATTCACACATAAAATTTGAAGAGTTCCTGTCAGATGAGTTTTCAGAATAAATGTCTGATTTTTATGTCTCCAACCTAAAAGTTATAGCACCGTAAGGAACTAGGAAGATGTCCAAATATGAAAGTTAATAGCATAATAAATGCTACGCAAAATGGTTATAATTCTGCAAGTGCAAAGAAAAATTCTTAAAATTTTTTTTCCTGCAAAGTATTGGATGGAAAGAGATAATGATTTAGGAATAGATAAACAAAATTAAACAAACAAAACCAGAATCCCACTGTAGTTTCTGCTGCTTAAGGGAGACTCTGCTCAAGTCCTCTTCCCTGTAAATCTTAAGCAGCAGGGATTACATCATATCTTCTAGTTTATCACTGCCGCAATAAAATAGTTTGCATATACTTAAATCTAGAAGACTGTAATTAAAGATAATTGCGTGCACTTGATAACAATTAGTAGCTCAATGTGCCAATAACATCTCCACAAAACTTAAAGTCCTGACTATTTCTATCTCTTATAAGAGTTATTGATATATACATTTTCAATATTCTCCTCATCTCAAAACCACTTGCTATATCCAGTAGTTCCAATTTTCCATTATACTCATTGAGACTGCTGAATCATATTCTGATACCTTGAGAACAAATGGATATTTTTCATTTTGTTTTCTTTTTTGCCTGATGAAGGAGACTGAGTTCTTCTATCCACTGTGAGTTTTGAAAATGAAGTTGTTCTAGAAACGTACGTATAAATATTTGTGTGAACATGTTTTCTGTTCACCTGGGTTAATAAGGCCGGAGCATCTGATAGCTTATACATAATGTTTTAACTTCCACCAGATTTTTTTTTTTTTTTTTTTTTGGTTTTCGAGACAGTTTCTCTTTGTAACCCTGGCTATCCTGGAACTCATTCTGTAGACCAGACTGGCCTCGAACTCAGAAATCCTCCTGCCTCTGCCTCCCAAGTACAGGGATTAAAGGTGTGTGCCACCACGGCCCTGCTCAGATTTTTTTAAACTGCAAATAATGGGAGGAAATTCCCTGAAATAATGGGTGAAATGGGCTAGGACATTAGTATGATATTTTGTGAAATTTAGTGAACAAGTTGCTCCCAATTTCTTAGCCAAATATGTCATCATGGATCTTGTCATTACAGTGTTTATAATCAAGGATGAATCTGATGGTCTTTTAAAAGCTTTGTGATTCAGGACACCCTTTCTCATATTTTCTACATTTTCTGGGTAATGGTCTTTTATTTTTATTTCAATAATGGTCTGAGCATTTTTTAGTAAATAACCATGTTCTGCTTTTCCTGTTACATCGAGCTGTTCTCAGTATGAGGTAAAATCACTTGGGCATGTGCATCTGTGACCAGCTCTGAATTCTCTGTTGAACTCAAATCTATGACTCTTTAAAAGCAAAAAAAAAAAAAAAAAAAAGCTGATAAAATATACTCTTATTCATCCTTATGTGAAAAGTTATTTTATTAGGTAAAGGGGCTGCTGCCACAGGCAGTGATGCCAGCCTCTAATTTTCTTTTGTAAGATGATTGGGATAAAATTCATCAGATGGTTTTGTTAAAATCAAAAGAAGGAAAGAAGTCACTCATATTTCCCTGATATCTTCCTTCTTTTTTTTTTTTTTTTTTTTTTTTTTGGGGGGAAGGGAACAGAAGCAGTAATCAGGCAGAATAGCATATCAAAGCAACCATGTCACCGCTCAGATAAGTTTACAGTTTGATAGTTAGCTACATCAATTTTAATTTTCTTAGCAAATAAATGTATTCAAACGCTTTACTTAAACTCCATATGATCATAGTTGGCTCCTCAAATAAGCAGGTAATCAAAATACTTGCTTATTCTTCTAGAAATCTGAGATAAGAAATGGGTATTAGAAAGTGTCTCTATAAATGCAGTTGATAGTACAGAGAACCTAGGAACAAAAATCATGAAGAAACTCATAGATGAAAACATATCAGGTCATATGAAAATCCCCCATGTCCACAACATTGTTATAGCGGAGTGTCTCTACATTTCTGTCCCTTCACTGTGCTCCACCTCATGACAAGTGCTCCCACGTTCAATTAGCACTTCTCCACTTCCTCTCTTAATCAACAGGTTCATTTTCTTAGCATTTTCTGACATCCTTTGCTCATCTAAACATAATGTACACCCTTAGAGACAACATATCCAGGGTTGATTAACCAAACACGCCCTTATTTCTATTGTAATATGAAAAAGCCAGTGATTCAAGACTACAGCCATAGGGAATACAGGTTGGAGCTCACAGTTCCCAAGAGGAAGAGATTAGCTAGGCCATATGGGTCTATACAATGAAATACCAGGGAAGGAACAAGACAGGTGTGGTCAGTCTAGGAGCAAGGTTGGAAATGGGTGATGTATGTGATGTGTTCACTCTCCTGAAAATAAGAGTGCTCTTTGATATCTTAGTCATGATCCTGCTCAACACATATCAGCAGTGGTCCAGGCCTGCAGAAGCTTACCAAAAGAAAGGACATCAAGGTAGCAGCATAATATTAGTTGGTTTGCAAATGCACATCCTCATTCACAGAAAAGGATTTTATAATTATTTCTGAAAATTAGCTAACTCTACAGAAGGAACAGCTCTGCCTTGTTCTATAAGGCCTCGAACCATCATAAAATGCAAAGATGAAACTCATGATTAAGATACCTCTCTTCCCATTGCTTATGCCACTGTATGGAAAAATATCAGTGAGTATATGTTGTGTGACTGAATTGAAAATATTGTCACAATCAACTTACTGAATATAATTGTTTATGTTGTTTTAGCAATTCATTCTAAATTTCACTGAAAAGGTGGTATAAGTCTCCATAACTTTTCAATCTCTAGTCAAAAGGGAGGTGGAGCTTAATTATTTTCATAGCTGTTTGAGTCTTGTCTAATTTAAAGTAGAATGAGGATGAGATTAGCTAGAGCCTCCATGTCACCCTTCACTGGAGCTTCAATCACAAATTGCATCTAACATGTTTTTGGGGGAAAAGGGGTACAGCTGTGAAAATTTTTAGACCAGGCTAGCCTGGAACTCCTTACAATCTGGAGAATCTTAAACTTCTTCCAGTATCTTCTAATGCTCAGAGTGGTAGACTTAAAAGACATATGTCCATATCTAATTTATTTAAGGCTTGGTTTTAAACCAAAACCTAGGCTCATAAATCCTAGGCAAAGAGTATAAAAACTGAGCCACATCTCCTGTTCTATATCCCTAATTTAGATAATCTTTTGTATATATTTTCTGTGTAAAACAATAGTTTATGAGGTGACAAAGCAAATCTGTTATCTGATCTGTAAGTTAAACACATATACAGACACTTAGATTTAAAATTAAACTTATTACCGTGTTTATACTTGAAGGTAGTATATTTAATAATATATAATACTTTGCAATACAAATTGCATGTAGATGTCTTTGAAATATCATGTTTTGTTCCTCTAGCTCCTAGTATACTTTAGCATTCAATAAACATTTGAGGAATATAACATGAATACACATGAATACAGCTTGTAATTCACATGAATATAGCTTGTAATTGTTATTATGGAGGCTTTCCCTAAAAAAAAAAAAAATCATCTGCACAGGCCATTTTCTCCAAAGTTTAGGTGACAGACTCAACTGAACTCTATTTCTAAGGGAAAAATATCTGTAAAGGAGAAAGGAGAGGAGATTGGGAGTCTGTTTAGAGAGGCATAACCACCTCCTTTGAACTCTGTCACTAAAAATTGCTTCATTCCTCTCAATACATGCTTCCCCAATCTCATTTGAAATTCAGTGGCTAAGAAACGAAATAAGGTTTAACAGTCTCTCAGAGCTAAGCTTTTGTGCCCAC
>JADRCD010217077.1:0-17874 GCA_019843815.1 Montemys delectorum
TAGCCACTATTCCTCAAGGTCTCTATTCCAAGATTCAGGTCAGAAACTTGTATCTCTCAGCCTCCAGATTAGGGCCACAGGTGAGCCTTCTAATTCTGGATTGTAATTCATTTCAGACGTAGTCAAGTTGACAACCAGGAATAGCCACTACAACCTCCAACATTAAGATAACAGGAACAATCAATCATTAGTCATTAATATCTCTCATAATGAACAGACTCAATTCACCAACAAAAAAGACACAAGCTAACAGACTGGATTTGTAAACCGGATTTAAAAAAAAAAAAACAAAAAAACATTAGGTCTTATTTCAAAAGCCTGTACTCAATGAAACTGGAAAATCTAAGTGAAATAAATGATTTTCTTGACAGATACCTCTTACCAAAGTTAAATAAAGATCAAGTATACTGTTTAAATAATCTCATAAGCCCTAGGAAATAGAAGCAGTTATTAAAACAATCTGAACCCAAAAAGCCCAGGGTCAGATGGTTTTTTTTTTTTTTTTGTTTTGTTTTGTTTTGTTTTTTAATTAGGTATTTTCTTTATTTACATGTACATTTTCCCTTTCCCATTTTCTCCTCCAAAACAAACAAACAAACAAACAAACAAACAAACAAAAACAAGAACAAACCCCTTTTGCCTCCCCCCTCCCAATGCCTGTCCCCCCACCCTCTCCCACTTATTGGCCCTGGCATTCCCCTACATTGGGGCACAAAACCTTCACAAGGCCGAGGTCCTTTACTCCTATTGATGATCGAATTTGCAATCCTCTACTGATGGTTTTAATGCAGAATTCTACCCAACTTTCAAAGAATAGCTAATACCAATACTCCTCAAACTATTCCACAAAATAGATACAGAAGGAATACTACCTAATATATTCTATGAGGCTATAGTTACCCTCATAAGCTACACAAAAAAACTCAATAAAGAAAGAGAACTTCAGGCCAAGTTTGCTTATGAGTATCAATGCAAAAATACTAAAAAAAAAAAAAAAAAAAAAAAAAAAAAAAAATCTTGAAAACAGAATCCAAAAACACATCAAAGATATTATTTATCATGATCAAGTAGGTTTCATCCCAGGGATGCAGAAATGTTTTAATATATGAAAATTCAACAATATAATCTACTATATAAACAAACTAAAAGAAAAGAATTACATAACCATCTTATTTTATGTTGAAAAAGACTTCAACAAAATCCTATGACCCTTCATATTAAAAGTCTTAGAAAGATCAGGGATTCAAGTCATATACCTAAACATAATAAAAGGAATATATAGCGAGCCAATAGCCAACATCAAATTAAATGGAGAGAAACTTGGAGCAATCTTATTAAAATCAGGGACAATACAAGGCTGCCTACTCTCTCCCTATTTATTCAATATAGTAAGTGAAGTTTTAACTAGAGTAGTAAGGCAACAAAAGGAGGTCAAAGGGATACAAACTGGGAAAGGAAGAATTCAAGGTGTCACTATTCACAGGTAAAATGATATACTATATCTTCAAAACTGATATGATATGATATATGGTAGCAATCCCCAGAATTCTACCAGAGAACACCTACATTTGCTAAACAATTTGATTAAAGTGGTTGGAAATAAAATTAACTCAAAGAAGTCAGAACCCTTCCTTTATACAAACAATAAATGGGCAGTAAAAGAAATTAGGGAACAACTACCCTTCAAAATAGCCAGAAATATTATAAAATATCTTGGTGTTATTCTAACAAAGCAAGTGAAAAATCTGTATGGTAAGGACTTCAAATTCCTAAAGAAAGACATTTTTTTAAGAAGATATCAAAAGATAGAAGATTTCCCATGCAGATGGATAGGTAGTATTAATTAGTGAAAATAGCCATCTTACCAAAAGTAATTTACAGATTATATGCAATCTCCATCAAAATTCCAATACAATTTTTATAAACCTTGAAAGGGCATTTCTCAACTTCATATGGAAATACAAAAAAAAAAATGACAACAACAAAAATAGGATAACCAAAACAATCCTGAACAATAAAAGAATTTTAGGAAGAATCACCATCTCTGTGCTAAAGCTTTCCTACAGTGCAATAATGATTAAAAAAAAACCTGCTTGGTATTAGTACAGAAAAACACAAGCTGATCAATGAAATTGAGTCAAAGACCCAGAAATAAACCCACATAACTATGGACAATTTATTTTTGACAAAGTATTCAAAACCATACAATGGGGTAAAAAAGAAAGCATCTTCAACAAATTATGCTTATTATGCTTTTTTAACAAGATGTCTGCATGTAGAAGAATACAAACAATACCCAATCTATCTTCCTGCACAAAACTCAAGTCCAAGTGGATCAAGGACTTCAACATAAAACGGAATACAGTAAACCTCATAGAAGAGAAAGTGGGAAGTAGCCTTGAACGCATTGTTACAGGATATGGTTTACTGAACAGACCATCAGTGGCTCAGGCTGTCAGATCAACAACCTCATAAAACTGAAAAGCTTCTGTAAAGGAAAGGACGTAGTCAATAGGACAAAACAAGCGCCTACAAATTGGGAAAAGATCTTGACTAACCTTTCATCTGACAGAGGGTTAATTTAAAATATATAAAGAACTCAAGAATTTAGGCTTCTACAAAAGAAACAACTCAAAGAAAATGGGGGTATGGAATTAAACAGATTCCTCTCCACAGAGGAATCTCTAATGGCTGAGAAGCACTTAAAGAAATGTTTAAAATCCTTAGTTACCAAGTAAATGCTAATCAAAATGACACTTACATTCCATCTTACACAAATCAGAAAGGCTAAGATCAAAAACTCGAGCAGAAGCACATGATGAAGACGATGTGGATGGCCAAGGACCAGCCAAAGCTTGAAGAGCAGTTCTGAGAAAAAGGATGTATGGAGGCATTGAAAAAAATGACTCAAAAATCAAATCATGGATCCAAGCTGCCTGATAGAGCTTTTCCAAACTGCTTTTCTCTATGTTCTCCTTTCTCTCTGGAGATTTCTCTATGTTCTGCTACTCTAAGAGATCTCTCTGTCTATGTCCTACTTGCTTGTGTGTGTTTAGGTGTGTGTGTGTGTTCTCCAAGCAGCTCTCTCTTTTTATCCTAAAAAAATTATCTGAATAGCTCATCTTCTGCAGAACACAAGTTTTTATTTTTACATATCAATCAAGTCACTTACTCCAGGTTTACCTTATGAATCATCATCTCATGACCCTAGCCCTTTTATTCTTAAAAGACAGCAAGCATACATTTTTTTCTTAATATTGCAAAGGAATTCAGAGATCTGTCTGATTTTTTGAAGCACAGATTCTAAACTAGTTTGGTGGGACCCTGTCCTAAAATTATCATTTCTACCATGCTTGAGCCTAACCTTGTTCTGTCCTAGGCTGATCCTGAACTCTGGATCCATCTTTGTAAGCATAAGAAAAAAACATAGCTGGGGAGTCTCCTTCAATCATCACTCCCCAAAACTCTTTATCTCCTGTCTTAGTAATTTTCTAACAAATTGGCTCACAACGTAGTGCTTTTGTTCCTTTAGATTCATGATGCCCCTCATATAATTCTTACTACATTCTTATTTTTTCATAGTTGAGAAATTACATATTTTTGAACTCATGTATTTATAGCTCTTTCCCTTAAGGGCTGTCCTAAAGGTTCCAGTGTCTACCATTTTTGCTGAGACAAAGCCACACCCTCCACTCCTGAACTCATGCTGTTTCTAGTTATTATCAAGTCCCTAAGGATAAGAGGAGCTTAAGGGCATTCCTCAGAAGGAAAGAGTCCTCTACTGCTACTAGGTCCAGAAAATTTGTACATTATTACACTAACAAGTCATATGCCCAGAACAACAATTGACACTCATGGAGGCTCACACAAGGTGTTGGGGGGAGGGGAAAGTTAGGGGTTAGGCGGCTGTCCCAAGGGTAGGAATAATTTCACTGTGTCCCCACCAGGGATATTCCAGACTTGCCAGTCTAGAAGGGAAACCATTCTCTTTCCTGGCAAGATTTCAAAATAGTACTGAGAGGGCTGAGACAGTTCGATTCCATGAAAGTTTTCAGAGTGTTTCTCAGAGCTGGGCAAATCCAAGCAAGTCAATTACTGGATTACCCCAAGCAGCAGAAACTTCCATGTCCTGCTAGCAGAAGCTGCCTAGCCAACTGACCTGAGACAAGGACAAGAAATCAGCAATAGTTTCCAGGCTTCCCCAGTGACAGTTTCCACTCACATCCTTCCTCCCCAGACAATGGTTCTGTATTGTCTACTTAGCCCTAACTAATCTCAGAGACCCCCTCCCCATACTTTTAGAGATTGAGCCAACAAATAAAGATAATGGACAGGGTTCCCTCCCTGGAATTCCACTAATGTGCTTTAAATTGGGCCTGCCTGAGCTCACCTAATTGTCTCCATCTCGATAAATGGTAGCCCTCCAGATGATGAATATCTGTAGAATAAATCACTCTTTGCTTTGCATACTATTTGAGTCTGGGGTATCATTCTTCAGTGAATCACAGACCCTAACAGTACATCCACTGGGTAAATCAATCTGGCACTTTCTTAGAAAATTGGAAATAGTTCTACCTGAAAACCCACTGTACTGTTCCTGAGCATATACCCAAAAGATTTCTACCACATCATTAGGACATGTGTTCTACTATGTTTATAGCAGCATTATTCATAATAGTTGGAAACTGGAAACAACCTAGATGTCCTTCAACAAAAGAATGGATACAGAAAATACGATTCATTTACACAATGGAATACTATTCTGCTATTACAAACAAGGACATTATGGATTTTTCCAGTCAAATCGATGGAACTAGAAAATATCATCCTGAGTGAGGTAACAAGGCACAAAGGGACATGCATGGTAAGTACTCACTGATAAGTGGTTATTAGCCAGAAAGCATAGATACCCAGATATCCGATATTGAGCCAAAGAAATTAAACAAGATGGAAGACACAAGCAAGGATTCTGAATCACACTTAGAAGGGAGAACAAAACAGTAATAGCAGGCAACAGAAAGGAAGGAAGTGGTTAGGAGAGGGAAGGAGGAAAGGAGTGGGAGCAGATGTGGGGAGAGACAGGAAGAAGAAGACGACATAGAGGGCCAGGAGAATGAATGGAACCCTGAAGCTGCTAGGGTTTTGGTTGTGGGGAAAATCTTTAGGAAGTCCCAGAGACCTGAAATTGTGGAAACTACCAGGATTTAACGTCGATGACCTTATCTGAGATGCCTAACAGTGGGGGCATGGAGTGTGAAGATGCCACCTCCTTTATCCTGGCAGGACCCCCAATGGAGAGATAAGGACACCAATTTATCCACAATCCCCCTAATTTATCCTTTCTAAAAAACAAACAAACAAACAAACAAACAAACAAAGATAAAACAGGGATAAAGATGGATCAGAGACTAGAGACTGAAGGAATGGTTAACCAAAAACTGACCCAACTTGAAACCCATCCCATGGTCAAGCAGCTATTCCTGACATTATTAATGATACAATGTTATTCTTGCAGACAGGAGCCTACCGTATCTCTTCTCTTCGAGGCTTTATTTAGCAGCTGACTGAAACAGAAACTGATTCCCATAGCCAAATATTAGATGGAAGTCTGGAACTCTCAAAGAAGAGTTGCTGGCAGGATTAAAGTCCCTGAAGAGGGATGGGAACCCCACAGAAGGACTAACAGGTTCAAATAACTTGGACCTCTGGGAACTCTCAGGAAACTAGCCACCAACTGAAGAACACACAAGGGCCTGGAATGTGGCCCCTGGAATATATGCAGCTGATGTGCCTCTAAGTCTCAATGTGAGTCCCCCAACAACTGGAGTGGAGGCTCTCCCTAAAGTTGTAGCCTGACTATGGTATCCCTTCTCCAGTAGGACTGCTTTGTCTGTCATCAATGGGCAAAATGTACCTAATCTGGTAGAGTAGGAGATATCCAAGGGGGCTCCACCCTCTTGGAAAAGAAAGGGAGAGGGAAAAGGAGAAGGGTCTCAGTGGGGAGGGTCAGAGACACAAGGGGGCAGTGCTTCAAATATAAACTAATTAATTAATTAAAAAAATATTTTGTCCCAGATGGTGAATGCATGTTTTCAAAGAGAGTACCAAAACTGGAAAGTATGTAAAACATGGTAAAATACTATTGAGGGTAGCCTCCTACTTACTGCACACTTATTTGGAGAGAGTCATTGTGTTAGGTCATTAATAGCCTTATAATATAATGTAATACAGTGCAGCATGATATTTCTATTCATAGTCTTCATTTTAGTTTTAATTATTTAGCGGTGTGCATGTGAGGTGAGAGGTATATGCAAACAAGTTCAGGTGCCCAAGGAGACCAGTGGCATAGAGGTTATAGGGAGCTGTGTACTAACCTGTGTTAGTGATAAAACTGAACTCTGGAAGAGTAGCATGAGTGCTCAAGTGATGAGTCATATCCTCAGCCCCTCTGAATGTTTAAAATGTGCGATCTCATCACTACAAATCAACTTCCTCTTGTATGTTGGTCATTTGAATATCCTTTTATTGTAATTTAGATCTGTGGCAACCCTTTATAAACTGTTAATACTCATCTTATTAGATAATACTTTTGTGGGTATCTAACCAACATCTACCACTTACTATTTCATATAGTTGTCAGTGTGTTTTGATCCTGTTATTAAGTTTAATTAGAATAATACACATACCACACACACAGTGTCATTCATGCTCTTCTATATCTTGATTAAGGAGTCATTCCCATGTCAAGATAACGAGCACATATATCTAAGACTTTTACAGAGTACCTGACTATATGACCAGTTGCTCACCAATCTCGCATCTGAGACTTTTCTTGCATCATGACAACTTGCAAAATATCCATGAGACTTCCATTATTACACTTATTACAACATGTCCTCATTGTCTTTTGCCCATTCTCTTACCATTAAGGAGTTCTCACTTTAGTCTCCCGCCTCAAGATCTGGAGCATTTCTCGTGTTGGTCTACCCTTACACTGAGAGCCAATGATTTGACAATGCATCTAAAGTGAAATGAACAAATTTCTCTGAAAGTTTTCTATGAGACAAAGCCTTCCAGCTCAAATTTGCTAAGATTGACAGCTGATCTTTAAGGAGAATTGTCTGTTGCTTAGGCATTTTCATACATATTTTCTGTGCTATTTTCTTTTAACCTTTCCCTATACTTTCTCCTATTTTGTCATTGAGATGATTTTTAGAAAGTAATTATATTGTACTGACATTTTACTGTAGTAAGTAGAAAATTTTTTCAAAGTGTGACGGCACATAATGTCAACTAGGTTCCTTTACAGAACATTTTTAGTCTTCCAAACAGTCTAAATGCTGTTTTTTTTTTTTTAAGTTTTATTGCATTATGACGAGAAAAGTTACATGATTTCAATTTATCTGAATTTGTTAACATTTAAGAACATATTTTAAGTAAATAGAATAAAATCACATTCTTGTTTTCCTTTTGTACACCAACTCCTCCCAGAGACTATTCCTTCAATACCTACAATATTTTTGTCATATTCTTTAAAATTTATAAATTATTATAACAATAAAAATGAGCATTATAAAAGTTGTTTGATAAAAACAACAATCAATTTAATTTACTCTTATGTAGATGCTTATCTACGGCAATACTGAAAATACATACATTTTTCTCAATATAAATTTTAAATAACTCCAGACATATTAACTGTATATTTCAAAATAATACATCACTACTAATATTTTATTAAATGAACATAAACATATAAAGTGTTTCTGTTTGTTTGTTTTGTATTTAGTAGAGCTTAAAATCTTGGCTCTTACTGTGGTAACTTGATACAAGAGTTACAAACATTAAGCAAAGCATTCAGTCTCACTCTTTGTTGTTTTCTTACAAGACCCCTCTCAATTTAATTGTCAACATTTCTTTTGGATATATAAATACTTTTAAAATATGTAAGCTGTTCTGAACACCATAGTATAGTGTGAAAACATGAAATAAACAATACTAAATAGTGGCTGAGATAGGAGAAGCAAGATCTCAAGACCATTATGTTGTACAGAGCAAGACACTATCACAAACGAACAAGCTAAAAGTGTATATGAATTGTATAATATTGGACCTAATTCTCCAATTATCAAATTAGAGAGACCATTGGATGACAATCAACAAGTTTCTAATTCCTCATATTTTTGGATTTCAATTGATTAGGATATGTTGGTAATATTAATTTTCATATTATGATATTAATAAAAAGTAATTGTTAATTCCTTTTATTTTTGTTGTAAGAGGTAGAATTAGGTTTGTGTGGATTTGTTGAAAGATTATTTCTTGCTTCTTCTAAGGTGTAGTTTTACTCCTTATGTTGATGTTTCCCATCTATTATCCTTCATAGAGCTGGATTTGTGGAAAGATACTGTGTAAATTTTGATTTGTCGTGGAATATGTTGTTTTCTCCATCTATGATAATTGAGAGTTTTGCTGGGTATAGTAGCCTGGGTTGGTATTTGTGTTCATGTAGGGTCTGTATGACATCTGCCCAGGATCTTCTAGTTTTCATAGTCTCTGGTGAGAAGTCTGCCGTGATTCTGATAGGCCTGCTTTTATATGTTACTTGACCTTTTTTGTCTTACTGCTTTTAAAATTCTTTCATTGTTTAGTGAATTTGGTGTTTTTATTATTATGTGACAGGAGGAATTTCTTTTCTGTCCAGTCTATTTGGAGTTCTGTAGGCTTCTTGTATGTTCATGGGCATCTCTTTCTTTAGGTTAGGGGAGTTTTCTTCTATAATTTTGTTGAAGATATTTACTGGCCCATTACCTTGGGAGTCTTTACTCTCCTCTATACCTATTATCCTTAGGTTTGGTTGTTGTCATTGCATCTTGGATTTCCTGGATGTTCTGGGTTAGGAGCTTTTTGCTTTTTGCATTTTCTTTGACTGTTGTGTCAATGTTTTCTATGGTGTCTTCTGCTCCTGAGATTCTCTCTTCTATCTCTTGTATTCTGTTTGTGATGCTTGCATCTATGACTCCTGATTTCTTTCCTAGGTTTTATCTCCAGGGCTGTCTCTCTTTCTGATTTCTTTATTGTTTCTATTCCATTTTTAGATTCTGGATGGTTTTGGTCATTTCCTTCACCTATTTGAGTGTGTTTTCCTGTAGTTCTTTAAGGAATTTTTGTGTTTCTTCTTTAAGAGCTTCTAGATGTTTACCTGTGCTCTCTTGTATTTCCTTGAGGTTGCTATTTATGTCTTCCTTAAAGACCTGTATCATCATCATGAGAAGTGATTTTATATCTGAATCTTGCTTTTCTGTTGTGATGGTGTTACCAGGACTTGCTATGGTGGGAGTATTGGGTTCTGATGATGCCAAGTAACCTTAGGTTTTGTTGCTTATATTCTTATGCTTGCTCAGCATCATCTGGTTATCTCTAGTGCTGCCTGCCCTTGCTAAATATGACTGGAGCCTGTCCTTCCTGTGATCCTAGTTATGTCAGAATTCCTCATGTTAAGCTGTCTCTGTGATCCTGTGATTCTGGGATCCTGTGACCCTGGGCATGTTAAAGCACCTGGGAGTGGGGCTTCCTCTGGGTGTTTTGTGACTGGCTGCAGAGTTTGTGCCCAAGGTCTGCGCAGGACACCTGCCAGCCCAGATGGACCAGAAGCAACCCGAGCCACTAGACTGGCAGAGTTCCTGTGTGTTTGCGTCTTGCTGGTCCCAGTTACTCCCAGTGTTGGAACAGATGTTGTGTCCGTCTCACCTCTGATTTCTGGGCATGTTAGAATGCCTGGGAGTAGAGCTTCCTCTGGATGTTTTGGGACTGGATGCAGAGTTTGTGCCCAAAGTCTGCTCAGGGCATCAGCCAGCCCAGATGGACCAGAAGCAACCTGAGCCACTAGGCTGGCAGAGTTCCTGTGTGCCTGGGTCCTGCTAGTCCCAGTTACTCCCAGTATTAGAACAAATGTTGTGTCCTCCTAACCTCTGAGCCTGGGCATGTTAGAGCACCTTGGAGTGGGGCTTCCTCTGGGTGTTGTGGGACTGGCTGCGGAGCTTGCGCCCAAGGTCTGCTCAGGGCACCTGCCAGCCCAAACAGCCTAAGTGTTGTTGTTAAGGGATATTGTAAATGTGCTAAACCTCCATAACTCCTGCTCTCAGACTATAAAATTCAATTTATTAGTTTTATCAGTTGTATAAAATGATGGCCTTGGTTATGCCATTTTAACATATTTATATGTGTACTGTGCTTATATTCACACACCCATAGCATATTTTTGTTCTATTCCTTTTTTTCCCTACTAATTCCTTTCTTATTAATTAATATAGGCAATTTAGTCAGGCCTAGTCTGATCAATAACAAATCATTGTAGCAAAAGAACTTTTGAGAAAAGTCAGTCTGTCTACAGACTGGGGCACTTGTTCCTGTGTGAGATACTTGCCTGCGATCTGCCTTAAATGTTTCAAGTTTCCTAATCCTACCATTGCACATAGTTCTACTGATCAATATGTATGTTGATTTTCCATAATGATCAATCTCATCACTGTACCATAAGCTTGTAACTGGAGAGCTTATTCAACAATCTAGCTATATATATGTATATGTGTGTGTATATTATGATGTACCCTGTCATAGTATTTTTTAATTATTTATTCTAACAAATGTTGCATAATATAGCATATGATGGATTGAATTTGGTTTTTTCCTGAAGATTAGTGATGTTGAATATTTTCACATAGTTTTGGGGCAAATGTATATTTGTATATCTTCTTTGAGAAATTTTTTTTTTTCAAATCACATATATTTAGTGCCTTCCCTCCTACTGTTGGACTGTATTCCTTATATAGAATGTATATCAGTCTTTTGTCAGTTATATATTTTGCAAATATATCTTTCCTACTTTTTCATTCCCTTGATTGCCTGTTGTCTATAAGCCATGGCTTTGAAGTGGTCTTACTCTCTGTTATCCTTTTCTTGGCATAATGGTCAATATTCCTTGTCAACTTGACTGGATCTAATATAAGCCTCTGAACGTGTCTGCAATAAATAAGAACATTCAGCTTAAATGTAGGTGGGACTATTATACAGATTGAGGTCTCAGATTGTATAGAATCTAGACAGTTATCTGGCCACAAGCATAAATGGCTGTTATCTTTCTGCATGGGCCCCACTTTGATCATCCTGATAGTGGAACAAGCCTGGAGTATGAGTCTTTAGGTCATGCCTAAAATGTGGCATTATATTGTTCATCTTGGATTAGAGTCAAACATTTAGGCTTGGTCCACTGGTATCAATCTTAAGTACATGGTTTTAGGGACTGCTGATACATTGCAGTTTTTATCCTCCCCTGATGACCCCAGAGTAGATATCTCTCCATGTGATGTGCTGACTGCAGCTTTCAGAAATATGGCATGGACATTATAACTCTATCCATCATACCCTACCCAACTATCTGTGTCTAATTCTACAAGTTTGTTGTATAGTTTCTTTGCTGGTTATTTATGTCAATTGAAGGTACATTTATAAATGAGTACTTAGTACAGGGGTTATTTTCTGTAGCAGAACAAGTGCTGGAAAGTCACACCTGCCATCTAATTCAGACCCAGCTCCTTAGTTAAATTATTATATTATTTTTTCTGCACAATCTAACATCCTAATTAAAAAACAAGTATATATATATATATATATTGAGATGATGTGCTTATGTTTTTAACTATGTTCTGGCATTAATGACTATTTTACTGGCTAGCTTAATTTTGTCTATGCTTTCAATTTCCTTTTATTTCTCATTACTTATTCTGTTGTTAATAATCTTGTGCTGGTTAAGCAGTCTGCACATATTGTTATTTTCTTTCCTTTCTATTTCTGCATCTTTAATTACATGGTGAAAATAATGTCTGATAAAGTTAACGTAGGCATAACAGAGAAGTTGCTTGGAAATCTCCTACTGTATATTGCCTAAACATAAACCCATAGATTATCATTAATTTCAAGTGGAATGATAAAATAAGACATGGAGGAAAGCATAGGTTCAGTGTGTGTGTCCAGAAAAGATGGACAACTTTAAACTATTCTACAAGGAACAGCAAATATTCTCAGTGTGGTTCTTTGAAGAAGAATGGTCTCAATAGACTCATGTATCTGAACACCTAGTCTGTAGGGAGTAGCACTATTTGAAGGTATGGCTTTGTAAGAGGAAGAGGATCACTGTGGAAACAGGGCTAAAGGTCTTATATATTCAAGCTAAGCCTAGTGTGGCAGTCTCCTTCTGCTGCTTGCAGATCAAGATGTAGAACTATCAGCTCTCTTCTCCAATACTATGCCTATACCATGTCATGCTTCCTATCATGATGATAATGGGCTAAACCTTTAAAACTGCAAGCCATCTCAACTAAATGTTCCCTTCTATAAGAGTTGTTGTGATCATTGTGTCTCTTCACAGTAATAAAACCCTAACTAAAACATTCAATATTCAGTATTAAGTTACATAAGGACTTTTGACTTGATTTGCATAGTCAGGGTCTTTATTCAGCATTTCAGAGTTGGTAATATTAGGTTCTGAGTTATACAGGACATGGTAAATCATTTTAAATTTTTATGAACAATAAGGAATGGGATAACTCACTAAACTCCACTATGTTTATGAATCTGGATTGGTGAAAAGATTAGTACTATTTGACTATGCTGTTCTCAGCTATGTGTAAGGCTGTGGTGGCAAGCTCAGGGTGACACCATCTGTAATATCAATACTTAGAAAGTCTGTAAACCTGAAGTTAAAAGTTAAAGGATATGTCCACCTTTTAGTCTTCCTTCTTCTTAAGTTTCTTGTGGTTTGTGGGTCGTTCTTCCTGTATTCCAAACTTCTGGGCTAATAACCACTTATCAAAGAATGCATACCATGTGTGATCTTTTGTGATTGGGTTACCTCACTCAGGATGATACTCTCCAGATCCATCCATTTCCCTAAGAATTTTATAAATTCATTGTTTTTAATAGCTGAGTAGTACTCCATTGTGTAGATGTACCACACTTTCTGAATCCATTCCTCTGTTGAGGGATATCTGGGTTGTTTCCAGTTTCTGGCTATTATAAATAAGGCTGCTATAAACATGGTGGAGCATGTGTCCTTATTACATGATGGAGCATCTTGTAGGTATTCCTTCTTAAAAAGTGGAATCAAACACCCACAGAAGGAGTGGCAGAGATTAACTATGGAGCAGAGACGGAAGGAAGGACAAGCATATAGCTATCTCCTA
Source organism: Montemys delectorum (assembly GCA_019843815.1). Lineage (NCBI taxonomy): Eukaryota > Metazoa > Chordata > Mammalia > Rodentia > Muridae > Montemys > Montemys delectorum. Next base: position 13,242 of record JADRCD010217077.1, read on the forward strand.
AGAGGCTCTGACAATACCTGACTAATACAGATGTAGAGGCTCACAGCCATTCATTGAACTGAGTACACTGTCCCCAATGAAGGAGTTAGAGAAAGATTCTATGGAGCTGAAGGGTTTGCAGCCCCTTAGGACGAACAACAATTACTAACTGGTACCCTCAGAGCTCCCAGGAACCCAACCACCATTCAAGGACTATACAGGGTGGGATTGAATGTACTGGCAGCAGGTATATAGTAGAGGATTGCAAATTCGATCATCAATATGAGTAAAGGACCTCGACCTTGTGAAGGTTTTGTGCCCCAGTGTAGGGGAATGCCAGGGCCAATAAGTGGGAGAGGGTGGGGTGACAGGAATGGGGAAGGGGGAGGCAAAAGGGGTTTGTTCTTGTTTTTGTTTGTTTGTTTGTTTGTTTTGAAGGGGAACCTGGGAAAGGGAAAATGTACATGTAAATAAAGAAAATACCTAATTAAAAAAAATTAAAGGATAACCTTATAGTAAGACCCAGTGTTAAAACAAAAACAAACTAAAAAAAACCCCACAAAAAAACAAAAACAAAACAAAACAAAACAAAAAAACAAATCCTATGATTTATGTTTTCTATAATGAAAACTATATCTAATACATTTTATATCATTTTTTCAGGAATGGATGTGCAACAAAAAAAAATGTTTCACATGCTTGATTACAGGCAATCTTATAGAGGCATTTTCTCAGTTGAGGTCCCATCCTCTCAGATGACTCCAGCATGTGTCAAGCTGACAAAAAACTAGCCACAATACCGAGTCTCAATATTTAAAAAGATATTTGAGACCAAACATCCACACAGAAATTGGTCATTTCTTTGGTGTAGAATACTTGCTATACAGTACAATAGTTTTTCTGTGGTCATACTTTTTCTACAAATAATATGTTCACTGAGAAATTTTATGACATAGGATGTTATTCTGTCTTTTGTCAATAATCTGTCTTGCATCTAAGAGTTACAGTTCTCTGCCTTTGATCTAAAAACTAAGGCAGAAAAAATATAGGAAAGAATTAAAATCTGTCATCTAAAGCCAACTATAACATAGTTTTACTTTCAAGACCCTGATTTAAAAATCTAATGTCAATTTCATTCAAGACGAAACAAGTAGCTAACACCAGCATTTGAATTTTCTATCAACACAGATTTCCCAAGATTGAATAAAGGTTAAACTAATAAGGCATATACTTGAAGGTTGCTATCAAAATGAAATGAGGGAATATTAGTGTTTACTATATTTCAATAAATATAAGACCCCAGTGGCATTTTCTCTTCAAAATTTAAATTGCCTTCACTTTGAGAATTTTTAAAGTAGCCTCCATACTCACAAGTATTTCAAGAAGATTTGAATATGTGTGTGCACAGGAATATTTTAACACATTTATAACAATTTATTTGAAATAATAATTTTTCTTCCTTTGAAAGAAGACTGACAAGCTCTGGTATACTAGTTCCCACGGTTGCCACTAAGAAGTGACACCAACTTAGTTAAACTACATGATTTACATATATGAAAGGGACCCAAAGGGTTTCATGCAGATGTCAAAAGAGTTCCTGGAACATTTGTTTCTGTGCTTATTCATGTTGCTAACAAATGTGTATCCATGTAGGTTCAAGACAAATACCATGTTTCTGACTGTCTATTGAGATTCATTCCTAACTTATCGAAGGTATGATATTTAGTGGCTTATGGCTATGTTTTGCCAATTAAAATCTAGAGTGCAAAAGAAGACCCTGGAACCCTGTCCAATTGTGTTCTTTTAACAACACAGGAACTGTGTCCTTTAACAACAATAGAAAACCTAGTTAATAACAATAAAGTTTAGGGTAAAGTCGTAATGATAACAGTAAATTCTAGCACTTTATAATTTTGAACTTTAGTTCTCCTAATTGCCTAATTGACTGATGACTAAAAGTGAAGTCGCTATGCAAGTGTATCTCATTTACCTACAATACTTATGAAATGGAGTCATCCAAATAAACTATAAGTTTATCAATTAAGTAATAATTTAGTTACTACTAAAGTAGGTTTTAAACTTTAAATGTGGAATATTTACAGCAGTAATCCCTAAAACCATGCACAAAGCAAAGATGCTAAAATTGTCTTTTCTTACTTAGAGAAGATTATGAGTTTTGGCTGTGATGTTAGTGGGGAGTTTTAGGTGATTTCTTAGAAGAGGAAGAAAAATTGTTATCCTCACAAAAGTAAACCCTTCTAGAAATGTGCAGCACCTGGAATTATATCCACAAAGATTCTTAAATTTTGTATTTTTTTGCTTCCTGTCAGTTTAATTTCAGTTTAATTTTTAGTTTACTTTTACATCTACAAGTTTACTTATGGCATTTTTATAGAAAATACTCTTCTACTAGAAATCTCAAAGACAGTCTTGAACACTTAATTTTATTTCCTCAGCAGAAAGGTTTCTTCATCACCTGTTCATATTGCTGTTTTTTAGAAATATTATTTGACAAATCAATGATGTGATGCTACTTTTCTCTTTAATAAAGTGGAATATGAACCAGAACAGCTGTTTTTCTTATTTTTAATTGAAGGTATCATCTTTGCAGAAGGCATACACAGTTAAGTTTGTCAATGGAAATGATCAATGTAAGTACATATGACAAGGTCTTAAAAACATGCAATGATCTTCCTCTCTCTCTCTCTCTCTCTCTCTCTCTCTCTCTCTCTCTCTCTCTCTCCACACACACACACACACACACACACACACACACACACACACACAAAGATACAAAGCCAAACAAAAACCAAGCTCAACAAATATAATATATATGTTGAAAGGGGTTGATGGTGGAAGAAAGAGGGAAATATAATTTAAAAACAGACTAGTGGTACCATAGGTTCTCTGTCTAAAAAAATGTACTTAATGTGGGTATTATCACAACTTATATGTTAATTACTTGTTAATATTATGTGAGTATTCTATATCACTAATATTAGGAAAGAAAACACTCCAACAAACTAAAGTATGGTTTATTTTATTTTATTGACATACTAATATGATAAGAATGATTTTAAAGTTAACAAATATTTATTGAAAATATATTGTTCTATAAAATTCTAGACTTATGGATTTTAGTGATGAGCCAACATACACATTTGCACACACACAGATACCCAGATACACACATAGAAACACACACATACAAAGACACAAACCCAAACAAAAGCAAGCTCAAAATATGCAAAACTCCTGTCCCTGTATACATTTCAATAAAGCAAAAGAAAGTAGTAAAGTATATTCAAAAGTGATGTAGTACGTATTATGAAGTTCAGAGCTTGATGATTGTCCTTTAATATTTAGTGCATTTTGCTGGAAGCTTATGTGTCAGAAATTGCTTATATTTTCAAACTTCAATGTTAGCTTTGTAGAAGCATGTAAATACATTCTCATCTAACAGGCCCAATTTTGTGACTCACACTTATTTATTCTAGAACTGTGTAGGGAAGTCAGAAGAATGATGAGTTTCAGCCATTCTACACAATAAGACCTTGTCTCAAAAAAAATGACAAAAAACACCTAAACAAATAAAACAAAGCAAAATTAACCAAATGAAACAAACACACACCCCCACCCCCAAAGCATGTCAGCTGAGTTCCTGGAGAACTGACTAAAGAAGTGGAGAGAGTTTGATAAAGTAAATAGATCAATTGACAATTTCACAGTAAAGTAAGCATAAGAGTTCATAATCTGACAAGAGAAAAAATAAAAATGTACTTCATTGGGATTGAAAAGGGCTAAATGAGTTATTTTTGAAACACATCTTTCTGCTAAGATCTGAAAACATCTGACCAGGACATCTGCCTGGTCATTGAATAGACAATTTGTTCATAACAAGGTAATCTATAGTATATTACCAAGACATTAAAGAAACCTTAGAGGAGAACTCACTGTACCAATTAGTGAAAACAGGATGTGCTCATGAACTAGTTTAGAGTCAGCCAAACTTTCAATCCAACATTTCTCACCTTGTGTCTCCTATCTGTCTGTATTCTGTTAATTGTCTATCTGTTGTCTGCATCTGAATTATGCCTGTTGTTTGTTAAGAGAAAGGGCCTTTCTATATGTTTATTTAACAAAACAGAAAAACATGATATGGAAAAGAAGTAAGAGATATTTTTCTATCAAAATCTTACAGCAGAAAAGTAAGACTTTTTTTACTGACCCAAACTGACTCACAGCAACACTCAAAGATGTTACAAACATATAGTCACATATTACTTCTAGCATTTGTGGAATATTTCTTGCTTAAAATTGCTTTCAGACTGTTGTTTATTTTTAGGAAATGAATACCATAGTATGAACGTAACTTTTTCTGAGTTAGAGGCATAAGAGCATTTTTTTTTGAGACAGGGTTTCTCTGTATAGCCCTGGTTGTCCTGGAACTCACTCTGTAGACCAGGCTGGCCTTGAACTGAGAAATCCGTCTGCCTCTGCCTCCCAAGTGCTATGATTAAAGGCATGCACAACCACTGCCCAGCACATTGAAGCATTTAAAATTAAAGTTGAAAGTTTAATTGCATAGGAAGATCAAGGCATAGTAATCTCTCTCTCTCTCTCTCTCTCTCTCTCTCTCTCTCTCTCTCTCTCT
>JADRCD010217077.1:17884-29221 GCA_019843815.1 Montemys delectorum
TCTCTCTCTCTCTCTCTCTCTCTCTCTCTCTCTCTCTCTCTCTCTCTCTCTCTCCTTTTATTCAAAATAGGTTCTTTTGTTATACTGTTTATCTTGGTTACAGTTTTCCCTCCCTGTATTCCTCACAGTCCCTCCCCACCTTGACTCCTGCCAAGATCCACTCCCTTTCTGCCATTAGATAAAACAGACTTCTTAAACATAACAGCAAAACATATCAAAATAAATATAAGATTAAAACCAAACCATCACCATGAAGTTGGACAAGGCAAACTAACAGAAGGAACAAGAACCAGAGACCCACTCATTCACACACTCAGGAATCCCATAAAAATACTAAATTGTAAACTATAATACAAGTGCAAAGGATCTGGTGTAGACCCATGCAGGACTGTTGGTCAGTAATTTAGTGGGCTTTATTCTTCCAGTATCCTCTATTCCCCCTGGTCCTTATATTTGTTCTGCCACCTTTTCTGAGGAATTTCCTGAGCTCTGAGGGGAGGAATTCAATGGAGACATCCCATTAAGAGCTGTGTGTTCTAAGCTCCCTACATAGTGTCTTGCTGGAGGTCTCTGTATATTTTCCGATCTGTTGCAGGACAAAGCTTCTCTGATGATGACTGGATAAAGCACTTATCTATGAACGTAATAGAATCTTATTAGGGGTCATTTATTTATTTATCACTACTTCTTTTTCTTTTAAGGCCAGGAGTATTTCATTTTACCATAGGTCTCTGGGCTATCTAGTTAAAGGTCATGGTTACATAAGCTTTTTTTATGTGTGTGTTCTATCTCATGGAGTGGGCTTTAAGTTAAATCAAACATTGGTTGGTTTCTCCCACATTTTTCAATAAGGACAGCATTGTAAATAAAAGGTGCTTGGATGACTTGATGTTTATGATTCACTTTTGGTAGCCTGCAGAGTATCTTCTCATACCAAAGATATTATCACACAGGGGTATATATTTTAGGTAGTTATTAGTCTAGCCTCTGCATGTTCAATCAGACAATGCTTGTGTACTGTCTTCAGCAATGAGGCATTGATACCAGTTTGTGGAGAGCAAACTATTTTCTTGATAAAATCCTTGGTTTGGGGGAATTTCCATGGGACCCCTTTGGACAAAACCTCAATAGGAAGATAATACAGTCCCTGTATTGGAAGCTTTGTTTGGTGACAAGAGCTGGTGGTATATGCCTGTAGGATTTGTTGAAGGTTGCAGAGGCAGGAGGATCATGAGGTCCAGACCAGTCTGAGCTAGACATTTATTTGGATTTCTTTGGGAGAGGGAAATAGAATAGATTTTTATGGAGTGATTGGTAGCTAGTTGAAGAATGAGAAAAGGAATTTCAGGTGGGAATATGTGTGTGTGTGGGGGGGGAGATGTGGTTGAGGGAGGGAATGAAGAGAGGAACAGAAGTGAGAGATGTTTGAGGAGATGTTTGAGGGATGGTATGGAAAACTAATGAGGAAACTTCCTATGCTATATGAAGGCAATCCCAAAGGAATCTCCAGTAAGCAGGAGGGGGTGGGATGTTGAGCAGAGGTAGGGGAGCGGGAACAGGGGATTGTTTTAGTTTTTGTTTTTGTTTTATTTTTATTTTTTCTTCTTTTCTTTTCTTTTTCTTTTTTTTTCTTTTTGGAGGGGAATCTGGGAAAGGAGATATTGTAAATAAGAAAATATCTAATGAAAAATAAATAAAAGAGAGATGGACTTTTAAATGTATTGCTTTTTTTAAAGGCAAGTTAGACTTGAACATTCTAAGCATACAAAACTACAGCACGTTAGGCACACAGTTTTAAATTATATCAAGCAAATTGTTAACTTGGTTGCAAGATCTCACACAAGTTCAGTTTCTATGAATGCATGAGATATTTTTTTGAAACAGATAACATGCTGCAAGATATAAATTATGCCCTTCAGGAAACCATTCAGAACCCTAAAATAGTTTTATTTTCCACATCCCTAGGTCATGTCTACACAGAATGTTATCTTGTTTGTTTTGGTTTTGCTAGTATACATGGGACAATATAGTTTGCTCATTCTTTCTCTCCCTCTTCCATAATGGGTTGTGTTTTATTGTTTTCCATTGTCATTTCCACTACTTTATGGATTTATTTTATTCATAATTGTGAGTTCATTGACCACACTTTCAACCTTATTCAACTTCATAAAATTATAAAACTCAACCAACTACTTTCTTCCATCAATACTTATGTTTAAACTTTCAGCTTTATACTCACCCTAATCACTTATGATTTCTGTAATGCTTTTGAGCTTGTAGGACAGAATAATACATTTCCTTAGGCTATGATATTATTTTAATACTGTAAATTAAATGTTATTTGCAGTCATAAATTGGTGTTAACGAGAACTTTAAAAGTTATTTATCAAAATAATTAAAACTATAAATGTCTTCTCAACTTGCAGTTTTACTTTAGCAATTTATATTGGGATATCATTTTTGCTATATATACATATTAGTTGTGAAGATGTTAAATAGAGTGTTATTTTAAAAACAGAAAAATTTGTAGTGAGGTTATATCAGTAAAATATGGCACATATAATTTTAAGTGGTATGACTGTCTTTTATAGACACTATACACATTCATGCAATATTTTTATTATTTATACTTTACTATAAATGATACTTTTACAACATTATTTGATTATATTTACATTTCTTATTTACATTTTGCTTGGAATTAAATTGTTCTTACCAGCTTAGAAATTTGCAAGAGTATGATGGTACAAATAAAACATAAATATGTTTAGATGTAGTATATTTAAAATGTGAAATTTAAAAGGGCAGAGAACACAAAAAGTACCAGAAATATGAGGCAAACTAAGTTTTAAAATGACAACCACATGCTACTCTTTTAGGCCTTGTATGTTTTTATTGTTTTATGTATCAGTTAAAAATAAATAATAACAAAATTTAGCAGGGCTTGGCTTAACAATAGAGAGGTGGAAGAAAACAATAGACCATATTTGGATGAAATTAATTTCATGAAGAATGTACCATAATATTGAAATTGTGAGTTTCCACACTGTCAAGCCTGTCACAATTAAAAACACTTTAGAATAATTTCTCTAAAAAAGCTTTTTAAAGCTCTTATCAGATGTTTCTGGGTGTTTCCCATTCAGGTTTTTCTGTGTACCAATGCATATATAGTGCCCTAGAATGCCAGAAGGGAATGTCGGTTTATCTGGATCTGGAGGTAGAATCTTGTTCATTTTCATGTGGTTTCTGGGAACTCTAAATGGGCAGCAAGTTCTGTTATCTGCTAAGCTACCTCTCCAGACCCAGAAGAGTTATTTTTTATATTCTAACCAAAACACTGCTAAATAAGAGAATAAATAAAAAAAAATCCATCCATTTCCCTAAGAATTTTATAAATTCATTGTTTTTAATAGCTGTGTAGTACTCCATTGTGTAGATGTACCACACTTTCTGTATCCATTCCTCTGTTGAGGGACATCTGGGTTGTTTCCAGTTTCTGGCTACTATAAATAAGGCTGCTATGAACATGGTGGAGCATGTGTCCTTAGTCATCAGGGAAATGCAAATCAAAACAACTCTGAGATTCCACCTCACACCAGTCAGATTGGCTAGGATAAAAGACTCAGGTGACAGCAGATGCTGGAGAGGCTGTGGAGAAATAGGAACACTCCTTCATTGCTGGTGGGATTGCAAACTGGTACAACCACTCTGGAAATCAGTGTGGCTGTTCCTCTGGAAATTGGACATAGTTTTACCAGAGGACCCAGCCATACCACTCCTGGGCATATACCCACAAGACGTTCCATCATGTAATAAGGACACATGCTCCACCATGTTCATAGAAGCCTTATTTATAATAGCCAGAAACTGGAAACAACCCAGATGTCTATCCATTGTATTCTTGAAAACCTCTCATGCTCTCTCTCAAGTTCATGACATCTTTTATTCATATATATTAACAATACCAATTAAATTATTTCCTTTTGTAAAGATGTTGTGTACAATTCAAAAATCAGTGAAAGAAATATTAAATGTATACCATTTTCAGATTTTTGAGGTAGATTGCACACAATTTCACAAAGCGTAAAATAAGAAAAAATTAAGGAAGTATGGCTATAAAGTTTTTTTGTAATATAATTATTGTTTATTTTATGTACTATCATAAAGACATTAAATAATAATAATTGTTTGTATCAGTGTATGACAAAAAAACATTATCAAAGACTAGGTGACTTCTCACTAAAAGTTCTTGAAGCTGAAATTAAATCCCACAAAAATCATATACCAGCAGTAATTTAAGAAATAGAATTTAAGAGTTTATATAACAATGAAGTTAAAGTATTTTGAATATTTAGAGGTGGTTCTAAAACCATGTAATATGTCCTTAAGAAAAATTATGAAACAATTTGAATTGAGTAAAAGAACTAGCCAATTTAAAAAAAATCTATTTGTTAGAGATAATAAAACAGTATATTAAAGGTGGTCTTAGGTGCGTCCTTAATGCAGTAGGTAGTGCATCAGCCACATAAAAATGGTGTTATAGTATTTTCAAAAGTGTTCATCAATTCATAATAAGACCAAAGTCAATTCTCCCCCAAGTATATGACTAGATCACTGGGTATTTGTGTAGTTGATTTGTCTCTTGTGAGCTTTTAACGGAATTCCATGTGGCCAACTGCATCATTAAAATCTGAGGCTTTGCTATAGTTAGATTTATATTGCATAATTATGATAATGTGTCAATGCAAGGAAATGATATTCTACATACAACTCAATATATATGAAAAATTGATTTACTATATAGGTAACACAGAATAACTTAAAGTATTTGTCAGAAAATGAGTATTTATGCAAATATAAAATGCAATTCAATATATAATCAATAAAGCTGCATAGAAGTAGAGTATACTAACTTAGGGAAGGCAAGTATTTTCCAAATTAGTTATAAGCTAATGTTTCTGCAACTTACTTTGCCACAATCTCTTCATGAACACATCTGTGCATGGGTTTTTCTTCATATTTATCATATTAATATACTAGAATGAAAAGTCCTCTAAATCCTGTTGAGAAGGACAGCTCTGAGTTCTCCGATTTCTTATACAATTTTAAAAGATCAGTCCCCAGAGGTAGGAGACATTGGGATAATTTCACATAAGTAGTTAAGGGCTTAAAGGTAGACCTTCGGTCAGAAAAAGGAATGAATGTATGTTCATAAAAATACTCCATCTTGGCTACATGTCTAAAGCCATTTATGTTTAACAATAAAAGGCTAGCTATTCTCAAGTAAGTGTATCTGCAGCTATTTATGTCACCAAGAAGAATTAACTTGGGAATTGAATTGAATTTGTTTAGCTTTTCTTTAAGTTTTTTATTATTAGAAAAACAGAGATTAAAAAGATATACTTTCATCATTTATGCATAGGTTCTTAAATGTTTTCCACAATAAAAGTAGTCCAATTTTACCCTGTTTAAGTAGATCACACTGAAGGCATTTTTATAGCAGACTCTATGTCTGGATTCATTACTCATTTTTTCTAAAAGGCGCTTAACGGTTCTGAAAGCAGCATACCTATGTAGGATAAAATCACTTGCCCTTAATTAAATGATATAGAGGTGAGTCTCCTTATTGAAGCTGTGCCCTTTAAATAAACATCATGCAGTCATAAGTATACACAGCCATAAGAATAATCGCTTGAATTTGCATGCACAGGGGAAGCTTCTGCTGTAGGTACAGTAGCTGCATGACTGCCTCTATCCAGATCCCAACCAAGGGAAAACAGCCCAATGTAGGTGCCGCCAATTATGTATCTCATGTGGACATTATATTTTTCAACTTTCAACTGAGGAAGAAGGCATTGACCTAAAATTGACCAGAGAAGGGGGAATTTACCTAAAATTAAGCCAGACTTTACATAGCGAAAGAGATTTTATGTGCTGCTACGAATAAAATTAGTAGCCTGCATACTTCCAATCTTCATTATATGTTAAAGAGAGCATCTACAACCCTCCACTGTAGTGGTTCTTAACCTGTGGGTCCTTTAGGGGAGTGTGGGGATCTAATGACCTTCTCACAGTGGTCACCTAAGACCATCAGAAAACAGCTATTTATATTGTACTTCAGAATAGAAGCAAAATTACAGTTATGAAGAAGCTACAGAAATAATATGGCAAGAGCAGCTAGTACTCTTAACCATTGACTCATCTATCCACACCTCATCTTAAATTCTGTTCATCCATCCAGTGACTTTTAGACTACATAATGGAATACAGACTTTGTAGATGTGAGAAGCGAATATACAGGGAAGAAAAGTATAAATCTGTAATGACATCAAACTTGTATTCATGTGATACAATCACTATGTGCTTGGAAAAATAAAAATTTTAATGTCAAAATTGAATTTAAATTTGACTTCAAGGCAATTGTTGGTTGTAATAAAACAAAATGGCTAATAGAGAAGGAAAACTACTTTGTTCAGAATCTCAGATCTCTGGTCCCATATGAATATGGACAGCTTGATGACTCTACGTCCATTATGTTTATTTTAATAATGCAAGGACATTTGAATTTTTAAATACAGAACTAAATTTGGGGCTTACTATTATAAAGTCAATAATTTTACTAACAATGGTACCTGTGATTGTAAATGTTGCTTTAAATGCGGAGACAAGAAAGCTGTGAAATATTTAGTACATGATTATATATTCATGCTATGCTTTGAAAAGCTGCCACCGTAGCTTTGACCTTTGTGATAGTTACTCCATGTACAGCAGTACATTTTCATTGATGAAAGATTGTATCTTCACTAAGTGAGAACAGCCAATGCCACTTATCTCAGGGAAAAAAAAAAAGTCCAGGGTAATTTACAAACTTTGCCCACTACACATGGAAGTAGGAGAAACAGATTCCTCTTCTCTTCTATGAGGCTCTGAACCAGAGTAAGATTTACCTCAATTCCCAGATTCTGGGAATATTTCCACTGGAAGAAAACGATGATTCCCTTATAGGTGTGTAGAGTTCATCCTCAGACACCGACCACATGTGCAGAGTGAAACAGAACAAATTCTTGTATTTCTTGACTTTCACCCTAAGATGATGGCTAACAATTACCCATTCTTAAGTGGTAATGACTAAAACATTTATTACCTGATTCCAACATTGTTTTAGAATCACTTGTGAAGGTAGAAATCTAAGAGAGAGATTTCAGGTAAACCTGTCCATCTCAGAGGAGTGATATTTCATTTCCATTTATTCCTAATATCTGGTTTTCAAAATGAAATAAACTTCAAGCCAGGAGCAGCCAGAGAGCAGTGAAAAGAAACAGCAAGCCACAATTCAGTTAGACGGGAACACTTAACGGAGTCTGGACAATTTCTTTTTCTGATTTTAGCAACATTGATTTGCTCATTTCTCCAAACTCTTTTTAAACCTAGGAGGTCAATGTTAGCCTGCTGCTCACAAAGCAACAGAAATGACTTTCATAGTTACCTGATATCACTGAGAAGAAAACTGTTTTGATTGTTAGTGGAGCTCAAAGTATCCACAAACTCTTGGGAAGACAGTAGGTCTGGGTAGGACCAAGCTCTAGTGTAGCTTGGCTCTTCCGTGATGTTTCTTTTTCTTTGGAAAACAGTCGTAAACTTTTGGGATATAGTAAATGGGAATTCTGACTTTTGAAAGGGGAGATCGGAGAGACAGCACCGAGTACCAAGCTTCAGACATGAGGTTTGAAGGGAGCAAAGTAAACAACGCCAAAGTACTTCATAGGTATGTCTACACACAGAGGCAGTTAGTAATATAGTTTGGGCTTTGTTGACGACCGAGGTCCCGTGCAGTGACTTTGTGGAATGCCATTGGATAAAATTTATTCTAAAAGGCTACCAACACTGACAGATGAATAAACCATCACAACCCAAATTAATTTTACCATTTATCCCAAGCACAAGTACTTATACATAATTATGTAAGTGAAGCTTATGTTTTTGCTTTTGAAAGCAGCAAATCTAACATAAAATTTACTTAAAAGAAATTTTGGAGATGATCATCCTAAAATTTAACTTACGTTTCTTAGTACCATTTATTTATCGCTGCTTTCCTCCTGTTCCATTTTTTCCTTTTTTCCTATTTTATTGTTTTCTTCAGCCCTCCTCTCTTATCCCCTGTTCTCCCTCTTCTCTCTCTTTTTAAAAACTTTTTATTGATTTTTTTGTGAATTTCATCATCCACTCATCCTCTTGTCCCTTTATATCCATGCTCTGCCTTTGCAATGCCCCCCAAAAAAAACAAAACATAAAAAGAAAAATCTCCCTATGGCAGATGAGTATGTCATGATATCTCAAACACAGTATGCATTTTTGCCTAAACAGCTTTACTTGCAAATGTTCAAATTCTTGGCATTGCATACAGCCTCCAACCAGCTATCTTCTTTTTGTTTTTTTCTTTTTCTTTTCTTGTTGTAATTGCATTGGTATAGACAGGTTCAAATCTAATTGACTTTCCAGGCTTCTAATAATTCATTGGTTGAAAACATGAGGTCATACATTAGGCAGATGACGATAGGTGACTGGTATAAAAATGGCAATTGTAAAGTCTGAGGGTTGTTTAAAAGGGTGGACCTGTAGGCTAACAGCCCTGACCCACTTTTTGTCTGCTCCTTGCTTTCTGACTATAGGTACTCTGTGGTAGGTTCTTTCGTGTTCCTTTTCCCTTTTCCGCCATAACCGACTGTAACTCTCAAACTGTACTTCAGAATAAACCTTCTCTTACTTTGTTTGAGGTATTTGGTCATAGCAACATGAAAAGGAATTAGTGCACTCTGGAAATTAATGCTTTTTGGTGCTGAAGTGACACATTTTCCAGACTACAGTCAAGCATTGATTTAAACAGGAGTTGAGGAAAATGCTTGCAACCAAGGATAGCTTATCAGGAGTTGAGTGAATGAAAAAATTCCCAGAGAAAGACATGATCTGACCAGACAGCCCCAAGATAGTTCTATGGATGAAAAGATTCCATGAGGACCATGGCTTCAAGGTCAGTAGGATTTATTCTAGAACAAACGCTGTCCTGGAATCATCCTCAAAATGCTAAAGACAACCCTCAAAAAGAATGAGAGATTAGATTCACAAGGGATTCAACTGCATGCTGAGCCGAAGTCAAACACACTAAAAGAATGCAATAGCTTCTGTCCTTTACAACACAGAAAGCTTAGTGCTTCACACTTAAAAAAGCTTCTTAGATTATGGTATCACCTGGCTCTAGCTCTCCCAATTTTTATCAAAAAGTATGCAAACAAAATAAAACATGTGTCATGAATTGATTTGCAAGAGGGTGGGATTTTCCTATGGTTTAAGGTTTATTTACTTCTCCCATTTGAAATTCAAATGCTGAAAAGAAATTCCCAACATGGGAATTTCTGAAGAAGATCTGAGGCCTTTAGGAGCAAATAGGATGAACTCCATAATTAAAAACAGAGTCCTCCAGGAATCCCTTTCTTTGCATGTCTACCAGGTTAGGATAACTCCCTCCAGCAGGTATATTGGTGAGGAACTAGGTCCCCACCACATACCACCCTGCCTTCATCTTGAACTTCTTACTTTCTAGAGCTTACAGAAAACATCCTATGATTTATAAATTCTACAACCTAGGGTTCCTTGTTACAACAACTAGGACATTCACACAGAGAGAACTACAAATAAAAAACAAAAAAGAAAAAATCATGAGCAACATTTGATTAAGGGGGGGATGTATAAAATTGAAAGCAACTAGAGAGAGAAAAACTTTAATCTCAGTAGGTCTCTCTCCTATTGCCTTCCTACTCTGTCCTATTGATAGACAAGGTGAGGTGAAGCCCCAGGCAAGCTCAGACAAACTGCTGGGATGAGAGAGAGCTGAGCCGATTTACTGATACATGTTAAGGCTGATTTTAAAATATCACTAGGGAGCCCACCCTTCATCTGAAAATACATTTTCAAAAATGTGGGTGGTGGTGTGTCTAAGTTATATGATAAACAGGATAGATAGTCCCCCATCAGACTGCCTTATCCTCACGAACTGAGAATGCTTACCTGTTCCCAGAAAAAAAAAAAAAAAGAAGGAACTGATAAAATTAATTTAGGGTTCTTACATGATGATATCATCCCGTTATCCTGTTATCCAGATGAAGGATTGGTTTTTCCTGTGATCTAATGTTTATTTCCCTCTCTCATCGTTGAAAATAATATCCCAAAGGGAAATCCCAATGTTTTAGGAACAAGATCTGAGGCTGTAGGAAAGTAGAGAAACTCCACGACTTAAGACACTACCCTCACAGCCCTCACACACCTCGATCCAATGAATGTGAGTTTATTGGGTGGAGCATCGGAAATGGATATACTACAATCATAAATACTTAAAAGACTGTTTGACAGCATTGTTTCCTTAACCTTTTTCAGTGCTGAATCTTCCAATTGTTTTTGTGTGTGTGTGTGTTTGTTTGTTTGTTTGTTTGTTTGTTTTTTGTTTGTTTTTTGGAGACACAGTTTCTCTGTGCAATCCTGGGTGCCCTGGAACTCACTCTGTAGACCAGGCTGGCTTCAAACTCAGAAATCCACCTGCCTCTGCCTCCCAAGTGCTGGGATTAAAGTTGTGTGCCACCACTGCCCGGCCTTCCAATTGTTTTAATTATTTTCATGTTATTGCCAGTATTCCCATTCTTTCTATTATAAACATGGACACGGTAAGTGTATTTATTTCAAAATTTCTTTGATACCTCAGCAAACTGGAAGCCTCCATGTCTCTAATTCCATGGCCTATGATTTCTGGTAACTTTTAATACATATTTCCTTTTCATGTTCTTTTTAGGCTATCTTGTTCAGCATATATATTTGTAAGACTGGAAAATTAATTTGTGGGCAATAATCTACTACATTTAACTCTGTTTTTATCTCTGAAAATTGTATTTCTAGCTCAAACAGTTTCAGATGAATTCTTTATTGGAAGTTAAGATTATTTAAGGCTGAAATTTATTCTTCATTTTCAATCTCATGATGGAACTGTTGTGAACCAAAAGAAATGTGAATGATTTATATGTATCATCTACCCTCAGTGTTAGGCTCTGGTTCTCCAGGTTCCCATTTGGATTCCTCATTCCTAACTGAGAAGCAATCTTCCCCAGACTTTCACATGTTACACATACAAGTGAAAAATATTCATGTGTTATAATATACCCCAGAATTCAGGATCCATGCTCACATGACTAAGACTATGTCCTGTTCTAGCAATATTCTGGTAGCCTTCACTATCATTTTATATTTTTATGATTTTGATTATTTTATGACTTTAATATTCATTGAATAAGTCAA
>JADRCD010217078.1:11351-23823 GCA_019843815.1 Montemys delectorum
TTTTTTTTTTTTTTTTAATGAGAATCCATGTGAAACCTTTTTAGATTTTGAAAAGCATAAGATATCAGTGACTTATTTAATATTAGATACTTCTATGTATTTATTTGGGTTTGCTTGTGTATATCATTTTAAGTGGTAAACACTGCCCATTTACGATGTTCTTCATTTCATCAGCCACTTTGGCATGTGGTTTTCCATTAACATGCTTTATTAAAACAACAAATCCACATGCTGTTTGCTGAATATACAATATCATCATGAGGTTGGTTATATTCTGCCGTGCCAGTTGGGCTAACTAGGATGTGATAGAAAGCTCTGGACCAATACCACCAGCATACAGAAGTAGGACCACGGCCAAAGAAGGGCAACAAGGCTGGGCACCATCCTCCACAAAACTTGGTATAGCTGAGTTGCTGGCAGCATCCTCTGGCCACAGGAACTACATATTTCCTGTTCCCACATAGATGGGTCTGCTGGCTGTGGCTCCACCACACGTCCTTGCACTACCTGCAAGCACAATGGGTTGCTCCTTCTCCTAGACCTGGGAGCCTCTCATAGGCTGGAGTTAGATCCCTTTCTGAAGTCCCTCATTTATGGGAGTTCCCAGCTGACCTTTCCTGCTTAGGTTCTAACCAGCCAAGAAAGAAGTACCTTTATAATGCTTTGGCTTTTGAGGCTGTAAAAACTCACTTGTAGTTGAGATGTGCTTATACTGCGGACTTGGAATAGGATTATATGGTATGGTTTGGGGCTAACAGGTAGACATTGGGAGTTGAAGGACAGTTGACTTGAGCCTCCCAGCGAGGGTCGGTCATCGTCTCTGTGCCATTCTGGAGAACTGGACCGTGAGGAGTGGCAGTTGGAGCCTAAAGCATACACCCTGCTTTAACAACACTGGCTGATTTTTGTTGTTGTTGTTGTTATTGTTCTAAACTTGTTTTTACTTTCATAGTTTCTTTTTAAAAAAATCTCTATATTTTCAAGGAATTGTGCAAGGTATCCTCTAAGCAGGACCCAGTGTGCAGTTTGGCATGGATTGTTCAGGACATTGCTCTGCACAAGTTTTCCAGAACCTTACTGTCAAGTTACTGTTTTTCCAGACACATTTCGTTTAATCCTCCTATCTTGGAACTTTCATATTTTTACATTCCTTACAAAATTTATATTTCAACACAGCATCATACTGAAATTAAAACTGTTCATTTTAAAAAAAAATTGGGTTCATTTTAAGTGCTATATTGAACATAAAGTTACACATATACTCATAGAATGATAATATTTTGATATGTGTGCATATATGCATATCCCAGATTTTAAGTCAGGATAAACATTTAGCTCCTCAAACATTTATTATTTATTTATGGTGAAAACCCTTTCTTCTTTTTAAAATGAATAGTGTTGCCCTAGGCACTGTTCAATAACTGAACAGTGAATATCTGAACTTCTTATAGTGTTGATTATCACAGTTGCTTCAGTCACTATTCAGTAGCACATCAGAACTTCTTAGACATACCTAACTTATTGTCCACTGTCTATCTCCTACCAACCCCAACCATCCCCCTACCCTCCCCCACCCTCCCCCTACCATCTCCATCCCCCCACCATCCCCTGCCTTCTGCTGCCGTAATCACACAGTATCGTTGATATCAGCTTTTTAAAATTCCCACATCTGGGTGAGGTCACTGTTCGCTCCATGTGACTTATTTCACCTGCTCCGTCTATATAGTTGCAAATGACAGAATTTCATTCCCTTTTGTGTTTGAACAGTTTGTGTGCTGCCTCATTAATCACTGAGTGGTAGACCCGTTTATTGCTTTTACTGCTTGGCCGTTGAAAATAGTGTCTCCATGATGGGACTGCAGGTGTCTCTGACTTTTCCCTGGAATGTGTCTGTAGCATTGGGATTCCTGGATCATGCTTTACTTTGAGGAATCCCCATGATGTTCTCTATCATGACAACACTAACGCACACTCCTACCAGCAGTGTGCAGGGTTTGCTGTTCACCACCCTCACTAGAGCTTGTTCTGTTCTGTCTCTTTGACAGTAGCCATGCTGACCAAGGCCATGGTATCTCTGTTGAGCTTTTGACTTGAATTTCCTGCTTATTGATGCCATTAAGACATCTTTCATGGACCTGTTTTCCGTTTGTTTATCTTCTTTTGAGAAATGTGTGCTTCTGTGTGTTGCCCATTAACTTCTTCCCCTTTTTGATAATGAGCTTTAAAGTTCTTAAGTGCCACCAGATGCACGGTTTGCTTACTCTCTCCGAGTCTGTGGTTGTATCTGCGTATTCTTGATGTTCCCTTTGCTGTGTAGCCCTCTAGTTTGATGTAATTGAATTTGTCCAGTTTCGCTTTTATTTCCTGTGTTTTTGGGGTCTGGTCCAAAAAAATTCCTTGCCAATTCCAATGTCCTGAAGCATTTTTGTTTTCTTTCAGTAATTTCATTATTTCACGCCTTCTATTCTAGTGTTTAGTTCACTTGAGCTGGTTTTCTTTTCTGACTGGTAGAGTTAAAGGGACAGTCTCATCTTTGTGTAGTCATTTTCCATTCCTGTTTCCTGGCTATCCTTTTACTGGTGTTTGTTTTTAGCAACTCTTTTGAAAGCTGGCTGGCTGCAGATGTGGGGATTTATTTCTAGGCTCTTTTTCTGTTCCCAGAACTACTCCATTTGAATAGAACTTGGATTTTTCTATATTAATAAAACTCATGACATGTGAGAATTTAAGACTGGCAGGCTTTATATTTGCACAGGTTTATGTTTATCGTTTTATTTATTAGGACCCAAGCATGAAGTTTAAGAAGAATGGGATAGTAAAGTTAACTTGAGGGTCTGTGTAGAAGCAGAGATCCAATTGACAATTGCATATGTGTGCTGGGATCAGGGAGGAGTAAAAAGTAGACTTAGTTTAAAGTACAGAAGTTGAGTTTGCCACACTTCAGCAGCTTGTTGGTGGGCTGTTTAGTTTGTTTTGCATTTCTGTTTTCAGGGTTTTGTGTAGTTTCGTGTCGGGTTTTACTTTGTATCCCTAGCTGTCCTGGAACTTCCGTGTAGACCAGACTGGCCTGGAACACAGAGAGAGAGCCACCTGTCTCAGCCTCCTGAGTGCTGGGATTAAAGGCGTGCACCATCCCTGGCGTCTGCTTCAAATGTCCTTTTTAATAGTTATGTGCTAGGCTTTTCGTTGTGGTTAAATACGGCAGGTGTCATAGTATAGTAATCAATTTTACTTTTCTTCATCAAACATCTGCATGCTTGATTGTCTGTGCTTCGCTGACTATTGTATAAGATCGTGGACCCAGTAATGGATAGGAAAGGGACTCAGAGTCACCTGAGACAGTCAGTGCAGTGAGGCTAGAAGCAGAGAAAGCACAATGTGGTACAATAGAGGTTAGGGAAAATGTATCTAAAAGATGCTATTGGGGGTATTAAAAATACAGAGCTACAGCTTCACACAGATGGCATATCCCTTCAGAACATTTATAGATTGACTCTGCAATGCCCTTCCAGATGTAGATCAAAATTTGATGGATCGCCTTCAGAGAGTAAATAGCAGCCTGCACAGCCAAATTAGCCGACTGCAGAATATCCGGAATAATATCGAAGAGACCGGGATCTTGGCTGATCGAGCACGGTCCAGAGTGGAGAGTACAGAGCAGCTGATTGAGATCGCCTCCAGGGAGCTCGAGAAAGCAAAAATGGCTGCCGCCAACGTGGTGAGTGAGTCTGAAGTTCTGGTGGGTTGGGTGGGTCCCTGGGTAATTTGTAGCTGTCTGTGGATTAGAGTGTGTGCATTTCCATCCCCCTCCCTGGCACTCAGGAGCAGGAGAGCCATGCTACTCATGATCTTTGAGGCAGTTGCTTTTCTCCTTGCTGTGGCAAAGTAAACAGAAACAGGATAAGACAGGAGAGGTCGGTTTAGTTCCTCAGTGTGGGCAAAGTGCTGAGACAGCTGTTGGTAGGGGCAGAAGTATGTGGTAGCTTCTCATATAGCAAGCAGATCTAGAAGCCAAGAGTAGAACAGAAGTGGAACGGACTATACCCCTAAAGGCCTGTCCCAGTGACCTACCTCCTAAGATTCCGTAGCTTTTCCTAAATGGGAACCAGGTGTCCAAATACAGGAGCCTGAGGCGGTCACTTCAGGTTCAGACTTCAGCAACTGTCCCAAAACAGAAGGAACTGGCTAAAAATGGAGAGATGTCTAGGTTCATTCTCTCACTTGCCTCTTCCACAGCATTCAAATAGAAATAATTTCCAACCAAAGGTGCCAATCAGAGGTAAAGATCTCTGAAAATAAGAAAAAGCCCTTTTTTTGCGTAAGAGTCTAACAAAAATTTAGTGTTAATGTTTGCCTTATGGAACTTAAATAATTCAGTCTTTTGAGAATAAGTGTTTTATTTCCTCTTCAGTCAATCACTCAGCCAGAGTCTACAGGGGAGCCGAACAATATGACGCTCTTGGCAGAAGAAGCCAGAAGGCTTGCAGAGCGGTAAGCTACAGTGTTCTTTGTGGTTCGGGCTTGGTGGTTTCGTCATAGTACCCCAGCTGACATGTGCATGTTGCCCTGTCCCCTCCCATGGATACTTTCCATTGAGGTTCACCCTCTCTGAAATGTTACCAAATATGCACACTCTTTGTGTTTCACTTCAAAATTAGAATGTTTACCTTAAGCATTAGAATATAATAGTTTAGAACAAAATTATACATATGTTTAATAGACCATATTTTTATATTTTTTAACTTTAAAGCCTTCAAAACTCAATAGAAGTTACTAATTTAAAACTTTCCATTAGTTTTTCAACAGATATTCAATTTTCAGATCTCAATAGAAAACATTAACTCATTACACATTTGAATGTCAGCCAAAGGACACTGACCATTTTGTTCCTGATTTGTTTGTTTTTTACACTTTTAGTTATAACTTCTTTGGAAGACTTTAAATTGCAGGAAGAATCAAAATTTTAAAACTCTTTTTTAAAGTGTCAAGGATGTAGGCATTGTTGAGAGCAAGCATCTGTGTATGAAGCCGCGGTAGAGAACACCCAGTAGACTTCAGTAGTGTGAAGTACAGAAGGAAGCCTTATGCAGATGTAAGAACTGTAGATCTTGCCCAGGGCAGCAGTATCTTACAGGTTCTAGGTTACGTTGATCTTAGCAGGGTTTTTTCTCATCTGGTAAGGGTGAATGTGTGAGCCATGTAATTGGCTTTGCAGAACGTTCATGGTTTCGTAGCTGGACTTTCTTACTAAAGGAAGAGAGCTGAAAACATGGAGCCTCCCGAGAAAGCTAGGTCTGAAGATTTACTGATCGGATGCGCTTAATAGATGAACGTTTTTTATGCCAAGGAGAATGGCCGCATGTTGGGTGCCACAGCTCAACATGAAACCTTAGGAGAGTTAGAACAGAAAAGCCATTAGCATTGCTACCCAGCTAAGATGCTTGCTTGGCTGGAGTCCCTGTTGATATGTTCATTGCTGTATTGATATGAGCATAAGTCTGAACAGAGAGGCTGTGTAGAGACTGTGGGGTAACTGTGTAGAGACAATATAGTAACTGTGTAGAAACTGTGCAATAATTGTGTAGCCCTGTAGACCAGAAGACTTTATGATAAAGATCATCAGGCCCACGGTTTGTGTTGCTGACTAGATACATGGTTTCTGGTTAGTACCATGCAGATGTAAATTACTCCTATTCTAAAGTTAGTTGCCTGTTTCCTTCTATCCTCTCCCTGTGCTCGGAGACATTTCCATTTCATAACTCATCTGGCCTAGAACTCCAATCCTCCTGCC
Organism: Montemys delectorum; assembly: GCA_019843815.1. Taxonomy (NCBI): domain Eukaryota; kingdom Metazoa; phylum Chordata; class Mammalia; order Rodentia; family Muridae; genus Montemys; species Montemys delectorum. The sequence continues at coordinate 17,143 of JADRCD010217078.1, forward strand.
TCAGTGCTAGGGTTATGGGCAGAAGCTACCATAGCACACCCAACCAAAAAGCAGTTTTTCTAAGAAAACACAAATTTGTTCTTGTAGAGTTTTGTGCCACTGATTTTCTCAGAAAATACACTTTTCTCAGTTTGCAGCTGCTTTCTGTAAATTTAACTGCCCAAAATGATTGTGAAGCTCCAAGTGGGACTTTTCAGTATTCCTAGATCTCTGTCCATATTAATATATGTAAATCTAACAAAGTAAGTGTTACCTAAGCGTTGCTTCTTTCCCTATTGAACAGACTGTTTCATGTCCATTTTTTATTTTGCCTCCTGCACGTACAGTCATAAACAGGAAGCCGATGACATTGTACGAGTGGCAAAAACAGCCAATGAGACTTCAGCTGAGGCATACAATCTGCTTTTGAGGACCCTGGCAGGAGAAAATCAAACTGCGTTGGAGATTGAAGAGCTTAACCGGAAGTGAGTGTAATTGGAAAGTGGCTCACAGTCCTGTTCTGCGAAGAATCAAGTGCTGTGGATTTGGGAGTTATGCTCATGCGCATGAGGTTCATCAGTGCTGTGGATTTAGGGGTATCCTCATGCGCATGAGGTTCATCATACTTTCAGATCATGTGACTGGGGAAGGGGATGTGCAGCCACACCGAGCTCTGTAACTGCACAAGACGGTAAGCAGACTAGGCATGTCCTTAAGAGTCTTCATATATGGAAACTGGAGAGAGGAAATTCCAGTGGAGTGGAGAAAGTGTGCTGAGCTGCCAACCTTTACCCGGGCCTAATGGGAGAATGTGCAGATTGAATAACCCTAATCTGAAAGGTTTGGGACTTAAGAGATACACTTTTTGAACATTTGAATATATAATGAGATTATAGATTAGATTCAAGTCTAAACACAAAGTTCACTTACGTTCCCTAACACATAGCCTAAAATGTGACATAGTATTTATAGTGTATCTGCAGTTTGGTAACAACCATCACATGGGATCAGGTGGGAAATTTTCCTCCTGTGGTCTCACAGTAGTGCTAAAAACATTACATGGTTGGAATGTGGGGTTAGGGATGGCCAATCTATATACAGTAAGCTAAGTAGAATTGAAAAAATGAGATGTAACTTTTAGCTAAGTGTTGTTATTAGAATAAGAGCTTTGGTACATTTCTTTTGAAGTGTTTGGAGATGTTGTCCCAGTGACAGTAACTAGATTGTTTCTGGTTAATATTAAGATGTAGAAAAAAAACCAAACCAAACAAACAAAAAACGCCAGCTTTTTTTTTAACTCCATCATTTGTTTCTTAGGTATGAACAAGCAAAGAACATCTCTCAGGACCTGGAGAAGCAGGCTGCCAGAGTCCACGAGGAAGCCAAGCGAGCAGGTGACAAAGCCGTAGAGATCTATGCCAGTGTGGCCCAGCTGACCCCTGTGGACTCTGAGGCTCTGGAGGTATGTGTGCAGAGGCTCTGGTCACTGGAACCCCGTCATACCCCTGACCCTCTAGCCTGAGTAAGAGCCATTTTGGTAGTGCCCTGCCTCTCCCTTGCAGACCTTCACCTGACTCGCTGGTAAAGATGAGCTCTACTTTTAATTGTGCAAATAGAACTTAGTGAGATAAAGAAGTATAGATATGAGGGAGCAAAGATTACTTGGTGATATGAATACTTGTCAAACTGTGATATAGTTGAGTTACTTGAAGCACAATATGGCTAGAGCCTTCCTTCTAGGCATTGTGTACCAGACACCTATAGAGCAAGAAGAACCATACCAGACTGTACGAACTCTACCAGCATCTCCAGAGTAGGTAGAATACTCAGGAGTTATTAGTATTTTATTTCATTCTGTAGGCATAAATTTTTGCAACCTACTTTAATAAGGGTTCAACCTCTCCTCTAGCCCACCACCCAACAGAGGTAGTGGAAGAGAAAAGTTCTTAGGATGTGGGGGGAGTGGACCTGTTCAGCAATAGTTCTTTGAGGGTGAGCTCGATCTTCTTTCTCAGCAGTGCAGTCCCATAGCAAACACCAAATACAACTCAGCAGCTACAGTCCAGTCCTCTAGGCAGGCAGACACCAGGCTAGAACCAGCACCTACAGTCCAGTCCTATCAGTAGACAGACACCAGGCAGCTGTCGTTCAATCCTGAAGAAACCACCAGGCTCACCAGCTGGCCTAAGGTGAGGCCGCAGGAACCTCACAAGCAGTTCTTGGGCAAGTTTCTCTCAATTGTGGTATTATCACAGATTGAGCTCAACAACGCTATGTAAAGCAAACCAATACATTCGAGTTGTTAGCGAAGAATAGGGAGGCAGAGCAAACCAAAGCAATGCTCATCTCCCACTGTCTGGGGTTACATTTATACTCCTTCACCAAACGTCCTTTCACCTGTGTCTGCTTCAGGAAAACATTCATTCTTGTGTCTGCTTTAGCAAGCCATCCTTTCCCCTTGTGCCTCAGTAAAACATTGTTTGACATAGCTACCTTTCCATAGAAACTAGAAGTTTTCACTCCAACATTCTAACCATGGCTCCTCAAACAGGGCCTCCATATCAATATTTTTAATACTGATACTAAACTGGGATCACAAGGTTGCGGTCTCTTCAGACACCTAATGCCGCCTGAGTCCATTTGTATGAAATGTGGAAAGAGATAAGACTGACGCGGTGGTGGCAGTTGGGGAGGGAGAAGTAGGGGACCCCAAGGAACTAGCTTTTTGTGGATAACATCTTGACTGGAGTATGAGCTAACTAAAGCTGTGAAAAGCACATCAAAGTATAGGAAACACTGGAAAATCACTAAAGTTTACCTGGTTTTTAGAAAAAAGGTCCACAAATTTTTGCCCCCTGCTATCTTTTAAAACTATCAGTGGAGCCTTAAATTTTAGAGTTCCTTGTCTACCTTGTCATTCACTGTCATGTTTTTGTTTAAAAGTAATGACCTTCCATTCTTGTCACAGAATGAAGCAAATAAAATCAAGAAAGAAGCTGCAGATCTGGACCGTCTGATTGACCAGAAGCTGAAGGACTACGAGGACCTCAGGGAAGACATGAGGGGAAAGGAACAGGAAGTAAAGAACCTTCTAGAGAAGGGAAAAGCTGAGCAGCAGGTCAGTTTGATTTGCTGTTGGCTGCGTTTCTTGAGGTGACAATTTAAACTGCTCAGGTGGGAGCCTAGCATGTCTAGCGTGTGGCCTCTCTGTACAATTCAGTCTCTGGGCTGTGGCCGTGAGGAGCTTGTCTGTCAGTGGGAAAGGCTGACCCGGGAAGGTTTGTCCTCTGACCTGCCGTGCATTTGCAGACCGCGGACCAACTCCTAGCTCGAGCTGACGCTGCCAAGGCTCTTGCTGAGGAAGCTGCTAAAAAGGGACGCAGTACCTTACAAGAAGCCAATGACATTCTCAACAACCTGAAAGGTATGAGGTCTGGTAGCAGCAGCATCTTCTGCATGCCCTCCAAGAGGCGGTCACTCATTTACTTTTCTGTTTTGTTTTTAGCATTCTCTGGGAACAAAATAGTGTGGTAATTCCCATAGACTATTTAAATGCAGTAGTTAACCATGACCCTTCATACTGTGTGTGTGTGTGTGTGTGTGTGTGTGTGTGTGTGTGTGTGTGTTTGCATGTATGTATATGTATATATGTTTGTTTGTGTGGGTATGTGCATATGTGTATGTAGACCTGAAATCAGAGTTCAGGTATTTTCTTTGCTGGCTCTCCACTTTTATTTATTGAGGCAAGGTCTCTCACCAAACCTGGAGCTGATGTATTTGAAAGAACAGTCAGGGTGCCTCTGTCTGCTTTCTCCTTCACTCTTCACTGAAGACCAAAAGCCATGTGTGGGAGGGTGGCCTTCGATTAGAGTAACCATGTCACCGTAGTCTGCCTGCTTAGCTGACTTTTAATGATACATGGAGATTATCTTTCATTTTTTCTGACTCTGATACCTGATTCTTTGTTTTAAAGAAACATGCCCAATCTACTGAGGGGCTGATTCATGTCTGGTAAAAATAATCACAGGCTCAGTAAGTGAGGAAGATTGGCAGGCACACTAGCTGCGAGTGGGAGCTTTGCTGTCAGCAGGCCTGTTTGCATCCCTGCTTCATAAATTAGCCTCTTCAGTAGCCTCTTCATTTGTAAGAAGAGTGTCATGCTGCCTGACACACAGTTGACACTAAAGGCACTGGCTACAGTGGAACATGCTGGGGCTCTGCTTGGAAGTGGCTTCTCAAGTAGGATTCTTCTCAGAAACCGATGTGCATTTCTGTGACATGAGACCTAGAAAACCTTCTGCATGGGGCTGTCTGTTTTCTTCCTCTTTTGAGATTTTACCCCCAATGGTCATTCTTTTAAAAAACAAAACAAAACAAAACAAAAAAAAAACCCCACTGATTTTTTTTTTTTATCTATTATAAAACCAAACAAAATCCAATTGCAGTCTTGTGCAAGGTTTTTCTTCTCAGCAGTTTAATTCAAATATATATATTCAAATCCTTTTAGATTTTGATAGACGCGTGAATGATAACAAGACAGCTGCAGAAGAAGCTCTAAGGAGAATTCCCGCCATCAACCGGACCATAGCTGAAGCCAATGAGAAAACAAGGGAGGCACAGCTGGCGCTGGGCAATGCTGCAGCTGATGCCACGGAGGCCAAGAACAAAGCTCATGAGGCGGAGAGGATTGCCAGCGCTGTGCAGAAGGTGAGCGCTTCCCGTCTTCTCCAGCCCCTGCTCGAGTTGCATTGCACACACAACTCTCTGGAACCACCCTTGTCTGTTTCTTTTCTTTCCAATACTAATGAGAATATGTAAGTACACTGAATGAAGAAAGAGAATCAGAAAGAGGACTTTCTACTGTCTCGGTGCAGATCTGAGTTATGAAGAGGGTGGTCTTTACGTCAGAGTCCCCGCCCACAAAAGTTCCTGCCCTCTCTTACATAAGCATTCTCCAGACCCTCCATAGAGCTTCTCTGGCCAGCACTGCGGAGGCTCTCTTCACTCACTGTAAAGAGGCATTTCTTTATTTAAAGATTCAGCTTACTTATTTTAAGGAAAGATTAGAGCTTGTTTTAAAATTAAGTGTCTGAAAATCACAGAAAATTTAATTTCTTTAAAAGAGTTGGTTTTAAATAGATTCTGTTTCATGAGGTGCTCATATTTCAGGATGTTGTCTTTTGTACATGATGCTAAACTCACAAGGACAGTCAGGCGTAATCACTACAGTGTGGTGGAAGGTGTTCATGGTTATATTTGTATTTGTTCTGTATGTGTCCTCAGCTAAATATGGTTATAATAGGACAGGAAATTCTAAAGATTAAAGAAGAGAGCACAATGGAAAAGCTGTTTAAAATGCCGCTGTGTTTGACAATTTTTTTTTTAAAATGAGAACCTAATATAAATGATGAGAGTTGAGTCATGTGATATTCTTTCTGGACCACACCCCGAGCCATTCTACAGATTTTAAAAGGGAGCAGGAGTGGGCCCTAGAACAGGGAGGCTGCTCTGAGAGCTTTGGCTTGCAAGCCTCTGTCAACAGTTGCTTCTCTTGTACCTAGAATGCCACCAGTACCAAGGCGGATGCGGAGAGAACCTTCTCAGAAGTTACAGACCTGGATAATGAGGTGAACGGCATGCTGAGACAGCTGGAGGAGGCAGAGAATGAGCTCAAGAGGAAGCAAGATGATGCTGACCAGGACATGATGATGGCGGGCATGGTAAGAGGCAGAGTGGAGGGCTGCTCACTGGGAAGCCCCCACCCCAGACGCCTTTGTCATGTGAGCTTCAGTTTGTACTGCATTTTCCCGTCAAGAACTGGGTCAGTAGCTTGCGTAGAAGACAAAGAATTTGGCTCCTCTGCCAGGTATTGATGTTGCACAACTGCCCTGTCCCAAAGCTTCTCACACAGCTGCAGTTCCAGAACACTTAAAACAAAACAAAAACAAGCTCAGTTGTGGGTATGTGATGTTTTCTGAACGTCGTTTGAATGGGTAATTCATACGTGGGATAAAATTAAAAGAAAGAGATTGCAATGAAAAGCCATTTTCTTTCTCAGTTTTCGCAGCTGCTTGCTCACTAGAGGCAGAGGCCAGTTTCTTACATAAGACATCTGTGGCGCACTCTGTAGCACTGCACGGAAGCACGCCGCCTTACGCCTGCTTTCTTTGTGCACCGTCTGCGATAACATACACGTATCATGCCACGTGGAAGAGTGGATCTGTGACTCTGGTACAAGGGAGAATGAGGGTCAGCTCCGTTCACTCGGTGCTGCATTTTGCATTCAGAAGAGCTTCCTAAAGTGGTAGTGTGACTGTCCCTGTCCTGTTTGGTGTCACAGCCACAGGGACAGTGTATGTCAGCATACTCACACCCTTGCAGGGGTAGGAAGAAGCCAGTTTTCCAAAGCCGCAAGACAGAGCCTCTAGCTATGGGCCATGTTTACTTTGGGATAGAAAAGAGAAACGCAAGGTCTGTGGAAGTGATCCCAATTCTGTACACCTCTGTACAAACAGCTGAGTTGTTTCATCTGGGGTTTTTTGTTTTGGTTTGGTTTTGTTTGTTTGTTTGAGACAGAGTGGTTTTACTATGTAGCTTTGACTGACCTGAAGCTCTCTCTATGTATACTATAGATACATAGTTCCCCGGCCCCACCCCTCCACACACACACACACACACACACACACACACACACACACACAC